>VWZV01010502.1:801866-1001122 GCA_013397155.1 Irena cyanogastra
TTGGTGGGGGTGGTGTCTGGGGGTTTGGCGGCGGTCGATCCCGCTGCCGGCGCTGCCGCTGCTCCCCCGCGCTCCCTCAGTGCGCTGCGAGCGGAGAGATCGCGGTGCCGGTGCCCAGACAGCTCCCGGAGCGCCCAGGGGAGCTCCCTGCCAGGGTGAGGTGACTCGGACGCCTTTGCAGAGCCCAGTTCCTTGTGGTGATGGTGATTTTGTTCCGTTTAGTTAACTGTGAAAACGCGGAGTTCGGAGAAACCGAGCTGGTTTCTGCAGTTAAAGTTTGCGAACTGTTCTGTCTGTAAATAGACTGGCTTTTCTCGGTCTCGACTTCTCACCGCGGCATGTCGTAATTCAGAAAATAAAATGAGGCTGAGGTACGTGATTCGGTTTCCTAAACATTAAGGTACCATTTTGAATACAGTAAATGGTTTTCAGGGCAGTTGAGGCTTTGACATCTGTCAGATTGCAGAACTCGAAAGTAGATCATGCTTTAAGATAGTATCTGCGTTCTTTGAAGTTATTCTTGCAGCGGTTCCCTTAAACATCAGTCGGAAATTCCCTATCTAAAACACGGCAGTGAGAAGCCTCAAGCTTCTTTGCCCTTGTGTCCAGGCTGCCCTATCTTGTGCGTCGCTCTTTTGGGAAAATGATGGTTTTTGAACTCGTTTGCTGTTGGTGCTGGCCTGTGGTGGCCGCAGCTCCCACGCCGGAGTGAGCGCAGGAAGACTCGGGGAGTGTGTGAAGCAGAATGTGGTGTGGGTAACATCGGTGGCACACAAATTGCTGCTTTTTCTCAAGAACTTTTAATCATTCATCTGAAATTTGCTTGTAACAAACATCTGTATCCGCTGCTGCGACGGTGACATGTAGAAGTAATGAGCTCTAGGAGCTAGTTGAATAAATAGCTACCTGGGCTTCGTTCTGCTACCACACCTGGTTTATTTTTGTTACCTTGTTTCCACTCTACCTCCCCTGTTTTGTTTGTGTGTATTTTTTTATTCTGAGTCAGCTGGGAGGGGCGTTTACACCACCGTACCTCTTGAGTATTTAGAGAAACCCTAATTCGGACTCTGGGCTCCGTATGCTGTGAAGAGAACTGCATGATGCCTGCAGACTTGGATTTAGGCTGCTCCGTGCTCTCTGTTGAACAGAATTTTTTGTTAGATTAGCCTCCTAACTCAGATGCCTAAATTAGATCAAGTGAATATGCTTATCCTTTTAATTGCTATCCTGAGGGAATTGCATTTACTTTTTTCTCCTCCGTCTGTACAAGATCTGGGGTACAGGACGTATCTCTGTCTGAGTTGTAGCTGTCACTGTAAGAGAAACAAAGAGGATGATGTTCCCGTAGCAGTAACAATAACAAAATGGGGTACCTGTGATTTGTTTGTGCTAATCATAAAAATAGTGGGGTTATCTACCATAGGTGCTGGTGAAAGCATCAAAGCTTTGTGGGTACTTATTTTTTAAACCATTCTTGTAGACAAAATGAGATAGATCAAGGCAGAAGTGAGTGTGGATGATTTTGAACTGTGTTTTTGAGAAGGCTTTATTTGTTGAGACTCAGATATTACAGTGATTTGTACCACAGCAGTACTTACAGTAAAGTTTTTTACAAATATTTCTATTGTAGTCTTTAATGTTGGAAAGTGAATTAATTTCATGCCATTGGAAAGTAGCAGCTATGAAAAATGAAGCTAAGTCTATAGGTGATAGTGTTTCTTCATTGAGCTGCTTGTCAGAAGCTGGTGAGGAAAATAAGGCAGAATTTGGAAACTGAAAGGTGATGTGCATGCTTTGCTTGGGGTGTTATCAGAAACCTTCACAGCCTTTGAAAATAGGAATCTGTCAGGAAAATACTGTGCATTTAGTTCCTGAAAGGCATTCCAGTCCAGATTAGTTCCTGTCACAAATTGAGACAGATGTCTCTGGTCTGAGAGATAACCTGTTAGTTAAAAGTCTACAAGTAAATTATCTGTTGTTGCCTCGAAAGATTTAATTTGATCAGCATGCAAAATATGTGAAAAAATCATTTAATGAGGTTTTTCTTTTAAAGGCCAGAGCTGTTCTCTTTGCCTTTATAGAAACTGGTTCAAAAATTGGACATCTTTATTTGTAATGTTTATTTCTGGCCTATTTTCACTTGAAAGGAAATACCTCCCCTATCTCAGTTTTTAAAAAGCTTTTGACTGCTTCCATTTGTTTTTATTTACCTCAAATGTACTTACAGAACGATATTGTTTTGAAGAGACTTCTGGAGATCATCTGGTCCAACCCTATGAAAAGCATGGCCAGCTCAGGTCAGGTCACTCAGAACCATGTCTGGTTGTGTTGGGATTATCTCTGAGGGTGGAGATCCCAAAAACTCACTGGAAAGCCCTCTCCAGTTTGATACCTATGCTGGCTCAAAGTACATCCCATCCCCTTGCCCTGGCTGTTGGTGAAGACATTAAACAATGCTGGCCATGGTATCAGCTGCTGGGGAGCATCATTAATTCCAGCCAGATGGGTTTGGGGCTACTGACCACAGCCCTTTGAGACTGCTGGTCAGGCAGGTTTTCCACCCAGTTTACAGTCAACTTTTTCGAACTATATTCCACCAGTTTGGGTGTAAGGATACTGTGGGAGACCTTGCTAAAAGCCTTTGTAGTGTCAAAACAAGCTGCTGTGCTCTCGTTCACAGGGCCAGTTGTCTCAAAGATGAGATGTGTCAGGTGTGGTTTGTCCTCAGCAGCCACATGCCATTTCCATCACCTTTTTCTTCTTCAAGCATCTGTCGATGGGTCCCAGGAGGATTTGCTCCACAATCTTTCTAGGGACTGAAGTAAGACTTAGCTGCCTTCTGTTTGCCTTTGTCCAATCACTAGGATCCTTGACCAGTCACCAAGACCTCCCAAAAATAACAGAACTTGGTCTTACAGTGATATTAGCCAATGTTCCTGGCAGCACTTGGGCTGTGATTTATTCCATATATATATATATGCAAATGCTCTACTTATTTATTTTCAAGTTACTTTGACTTTCAAAAGCTGCCTTCAGTTCAGTGCAATGTTAAATATCTTGGTAAAGGATCCTGCCATGTTTTTAAGTTTTGGGGTGAAGTTTGATGTAGACAGTCCTTCTGTGAAAATCATGAGAGCAGTAGTTGGCTGACAGAGAGTTTGGGGTGTTGCTTGGATTGGAAGGTTCGTTTTATGTAGATGAATGATTAGGAAAGTCAGTAACCCTTCTTAGGCTTTTTTGTCTTAAGTGATGATAGGTGATTGTAAAGATGACAAAGATAGAGTTGTGCTAATTGGAGAGTTCTCGTCATTTTATGACTGACATTTCAAGCACTATCACTTGTCAGTAAAACACTTTAAGCATACTTTGAGATTCAGAGGTTGAGCCTAGATATAGGGTGAAATAGGGTAGTTACTGTATTACTCTTACCTTTAAAACATGCTATCACTCTTTAACTTCACCTTTTAAAATTGCATTTTTCTTGTGTGACCTGGTTGGTGATAGATGACACATCAGACTATTTTGAAGGGAAGTGCTCATGTTAGAGTGCCTGGTTGGATTTCTGGAAGGGCTGAGCAGCTGTTTTAAGTGATCCTGAAATTTTCAAATGCTGAGTTGCAAATATTGCAGGTAGCTGAATTCCCTCTGGTATCGTGTGTCTGAATCCTGATCAATATAGAACTGGAAGATTTATGTCTATGTGTAAGTTCAAGTTTCTTCCAGTGACAGACCAATATAAGCCAAAATTTTAGGCCAGCTGTGAGCAGTGAAGTCTTGTTTTCTGTGGCATTAGCTGTCTGAGTTTGATCAGATGTGAGCCTGTGTTGAATTTTTTCTTGTGGTCAGTATATTTAGAGCAGCTTTTAGTCATGTGGATCCCCTGGTGTCTAATATAGGTACTCAAACATACAGCAGTCTTTCTCTTCCTTGAGGATACTAAATTTGGTTGTGCCTTCTCTCTCTGGCTGCCTGCTTTTTATGAATATTATATTCAGTTAAGATCCTTGCAAAGGACACCCTTCTGTTAAGTTTGGTTCATGTTGGGTGATGGGGTTCATCAAAGTAGTCTACTCATGTCTCATACTCTGAGAAAGGCAAGCTAAGAATTCAGGCATCCTGGTTGCTTGGTTACTATAATGCTACTGCTTTCATTAATTCATTTATCTATCAGGATGGTGGTTTTGTTTGGTTTTTTTATTCTCAGATTTATTTACGAATAAGTCTTTAGAAAATAAACATGAGGAGTTCTTACTTCTATGTTCTTACTTCTATGTACACATTGCTTTATTGCCCTTCGCAAGATGATACAGTCCCTGTATCAACTCTTTTTTCTGGTATTGTTGTGCCATTAGCACCAAATGTTGTAAATGTGAGGATTAGGTCACACAAAAATTATCAAGTAAGAATGGAGCTGGTGAAATGTCATTTTTCTTCAAATTGAGAGTATTTAGAACTTTGTCAGTATAGGAACAGAGCCTGGCCACGTTGGTTACTTGGATCCTAGAGTTAAAATAATGGATCAAACACTAATACATAGGTGAGCACAGTGTTGTGTAACTCTTATTTTCAGAACAACACATGAAATTCAAATGATGTAACATGATGACAGTAGCAGCACAAAGCACTGGAATTACCTAATAGAGGACCTGAGAACTTTTTTTAAACATTTTGGCAGTAACAGATAGTTGAAAAGGTGTGGTTGATCCAGAAAAGTCACAGCTCCTTTGGAGCAGTGATTCTGAGAGCAGCCAGTTTGACTTGAGACACTTTGATAAGGGATATTGCTGCTTCAGAAGTAGCAGATAACTTGAGTTGGCTCTACTATTGAAAATGTTCGAGGCTGATGCAAGTGGAGCTTGTGAAATACTGTGGCATCAGTCATGAGCAGTATCTGCAGTTAGTGATTCAACAGCATACATGAAGTAAGGGAAGAACAGGAAATGGGAGTTAACTCTTCTTTGTTTCTAAAAATATTACAATTGGAATGTGAAAAAAAAATTACCTATTATGGCTATACTAATAAATGTACCAAAAAATCAAAGCACATTTAAATAATACTTTGGTCTTACCCTTCAAAGGTCAAGAATTTTACTAATCAAAAGTGAAAACTTTCTGGCTTTTTCCACTACACTGTTACGATTTTAAGGTAGGGCATGTGTCTTTCTAACTGAGATACATTTGCCCCTCAGGATTTTACATGGTATTAAGATGTTTGTTTAACATGGGTGATAATTGATTCCCTAAGATCATGAAATTCAATTTGGCGGTCAGAACATTATTACTGTGTGCTCTAGAGCTCTGTGGTTTAAGAGACCACATTTCAAGTGGATGATTTGAAGGACTGTTCTTGATAATATAAGCGTGCATGTGACTTGTGGATGGGAGTGGGGTCAGCAGCAGGAGTCTTCAGCTCTGGCAGGTGGGAGGTGCTGTGCCACACTGCCTGTGTCCTGGGTCCAGCTCGGAACCAGCGTGCTGGTCCCAGAGTCCCTGTGCTGGGTGGGATCTCCATTACACCCACACTTTGCTGTGTCACTTCAGGGAATGCATTTTTACTCATCCATTATCCAGCTGAAATACTCCTACCTAGTTATTTTTTCCTGTTTTGACTGCTGTTTGCTAATCTTTGCTTCTTCTCCCACAAGGTTTCCCTGTTTTTTGATTCACCAGAGATAAATGCCATTTCTGTGCTTTAAAGGCTTCTTGTGGCCTTTCTCCTCTCTGCTTGTCGTCTCATTCAGTTTTGAGAAGTTAAACCTGCAATGGTTTTGTGCACCTGTCCAGCTTGAAAGCAGATACCTAAACTGTAAATCCAGTCTCACTGAATGTTTTACTTTCGTTAGTTTTACAGATAGTCAAAGATGGTTCTCTGCTGAGCACAAAAGAGTGCTCACGTATCTTTTTTTATGCTTTGCTATGGAAGCCCTTTAGATGTTCTGTATATTTTGCATTGTTATCTGTGTCTGAAAGCTGAGCAGCAAGTTAAGCAGCATCTCTTCTATCATAAGAAGAAAATAACATTAAGAATTCTTCTGTTAATTTTTTTTCTCTGTTAGCATTTTGCTTGTGCTTCTGATGGAAAGACAGGAGTGGGCTTTTAAGGTGGCAAGATTTTAAATGAATAAGCTTAAAAGTAAATATGCTTTCATGTTTCCAGTCATGGTTGAAGTAAGAAAACAATGGAAAGAAGACAACTCATCAAATACTTAAGTCTTGCCCAAGTTCCCAGTGATGTAAATTAGGAATTACAGTGTCAAAGTGGAGAACTGCAAGTTTCAAGGTGTGTGGACCTCACCAAACAGCATTTAAGGGTGCTTGCACAAAGCTTGTAAATGATTACATGTGAGAATTTATGTGTTTTGAAACAGAATCTAAAAAAAAAGGCGTATGGAGTGGGGACTCATGTGAATTAGAAAGTAGGAAGCAAAAAAAAACCCAGAAAACACAGGAGTATTTTAAGTTACCACCCCTTGAGGAGCAAGCGTATCTCATTTAGCTCTCTGGAAAGGTTACAATATGCAGCCTAGAGTTGCTTCTTGAAGGTAGAAGCTCAGAGCCTTTATAAAAAATCTTACAAATAGTCTACCCTCTGCTTCTTGGTTTTTTTTTTTTTTTTCATTTCCTTTCTAAGCAAAGCAAGCAAAGGTGGTGATGTCTGTCTGGAATTAGGTGAGTGAATGTATTTTCCCAGGGTGTCACAGAGCTGGGTTCAATTCCCATCTTTTCCTGAGGAAGTCTGTGTCTCCTGGGAGAAAGGCCAGGGAATTAAACAGTGAGCTTCCTGAAGTGGAATTCTTATTCTCTCTCAGAATAATTTCTTCCTTGCAAAGAAGATCTGAACCTGGAGGGGCATGGACAGACAGAGAGGGACCTGCAGGGCTCTACCTTAATGTAGAGAATTAAAAATAAAATGGGAGAAGGCTTCTCCTAGAAAGGAGGAAGGAAAGATCAGTTTTAATCTCCAGAAAGAGAGGAGAGAGCTGAACTGTGTCTTGGTACTTTGAATGAGTGCTTTCACAGCTGAGCAGCTGTGTAAGAAACAGAGTAAACCCAGCAATAGTGACCACACAATTCTGTTTTTTGAGCAGAAACAGAGATCCTTGTATTTTGGATGGTCAATATGTTCAGAAAGCCTATTAGTCAGGCAAGGTGGGCAGACAGGTATTTGTCAGAAAAATACTTTTTGTGTTCTATCTGGATCACAGAATCACTAGGTTGGAAGAGACCTTCAAGATCAACAAGTCCAACCCATTCCCTCACACCTCAACTAAACCATGGCACTGAGTGACACATCCAGTCTTTTTTTAAACACATCCGGGGATGGTGACTCCACCACCTCCACAGGCAGCCGTTCCAGAACTTTATCACCCTTTCTGTGAAAAACTTTTTCCTGATATCCAACCTATATTTCCCTTGGCATAGCTTGAGGCTGTGTCCTCTGGTTCTGTCAGTGCTGCCTGGAGAAAGAGATCAACTCCCACCTGACTGCACCCACCTTTCAGGGAGCTGTTGAGAGTGATAAGGTCACCTCTGAATCTCCTTTTCTCCAGGCTAAACAACCCCAGCTCCCTCAGTTGTTCCTCACAGAGCTCGTGTTCCAAGCCCTCACCAGCCTCGTTTCCTCCTCTGGACATGCTCACTGTTGTGTAGGAAGTTTCTCTTTCATAATGAGCAAGGAAGGGTCTTCATACTATAGGGTTAAGAAGTAAAATGTTTAACACTTTTTTTTTTTCTTTTTTAATATCAAAATATTAACTAAGGCTCTCAGTACTGTTATCTACAGTAGCAGGGGGAGCAGGAAGAGCCAGCAATGTGCTACCCACAGTCAACTCCTCTGTTGTCAGTGATGTCATTCATCTGTTATCAGAGTGGGTGGACTTTGTAAGCTGGCCACAGTGCATTTTGAAAAGGCCATGTGGCTGTGCATAACTGTACTGTATAAAGGAGATAAATGCTTGGCCTGCCACAATGTTGAGATGTTTTTCTTTTATTTTTTTATCAGTGAACTCTTATACCAGTATGTCTTGAACAAAGAGAAGTTCTAGTTTGTGCTGTTTCATAATGCCTTACTAATGCTTCTTATTATCTCGTTTTTAAGAGAGTACTCTAAAAAAAGCAGGAAACAACTACATGGGCTATTACAGGGTCGCTGCTTTGCAAATTTAATGAGTTGTTTTTGTGATGTCCAGATCTACAGGTGTTGCAAAGAGTAAATAAGATAACTAGTGCTGCAGTCTCTGTCTTTGCTGATTGGCTCTTGCAGCAAAATTCTGCAATATATCTTCCTCCTAAGAGAAGAAGAGTAATAATGTGGCCACACATGCTGCTTCCATGGGATTTGCTTTCTTCCTGACAGAGCCTGGTGCACCAGACCTTCATTCCTACTAAAACTATGTGGCTGTGGTTTTTCTGAGAAGTTTTAGAAAAAAATTTCAAGTATAAATATCAACAAAAATTATGGTAAGGCTGCCCTTCATAAAATTGCAATATGCCTATGATAGGGAAACAAAAAGCTTTTTTCCTTTCTCCTGCAGTCTGCTCAGCTCAAATGTTTTCTAATGCTTTCAGCGTGGTCTGGACGTGCCCCCTGCTTCTTGCAATCTCCTAATTTCTTTTCTCCACTTGTATCAACTATAATGAACATTGAGAGAGGGAACAGAAGTTGCAGTCTGGCAGATCAGTTTGTGAAAACAATTAGTGCTTTAAAGATTGGGGCTAGTCAGATGGCTTGTTTACAAGAACTTGCTGTTCTGCTGTTTAATTGTAAGATCCAAGTTTTCCTGTTTTCACCCTAAATGGTAGCAGGACTTAATGTCATCTGCAGTGTTTATAAGGATATTTGATCCTGTTGTTATACCATGGATTTTGTGCTGTCTGCCACAGTTTCTTGTAACTGATGACTGAGTTCCAAGCACATCTTCCACACCATTTTGCAGAAACAGCTTTCTGTAAACTGCTCTGGTGGCGATGTCCATGATTTCATCCATATCATCTGTTTGGGACATTGGTTATAGTATTTTCTTGATTTTTATTTTCTTTCTCCAGTGGACATTTTTTTATGACATTGTGTAAAAAGGGTCCTTGGAAATGTACAGCTTTCACCTCCATTAATGATTAAAAGTTACCACAATCTATCTGAAAAAGTGTAAGTTTGTTTTAAAGCGAGAATATTTTGCTGTGATTCCCCTTGGTAAATAAGTGGTTCACACTTGTGTCCTAAAGGCTTAAGGTGCTTTTACACTTTTATAATCTTTATAGATGGTGACTGCATCAACTTTATTTGCAAGTTGTGAAAAGCTTTTAGCTTTGATATATGCAAAATCTCCAAGCCTTTGGGATGTGCTGGAGGGAAGGATTGTTTTCACAGGCTTTTGAAAAATATGCATAGATTTCAAGTTTACTGGGCTGTTTCCTCCTTCTTTAAAAAAAATGAGGGGAAATTATACTGCAGCAATACTTTTATTCTTCCTTTTTTTACTTCTTGGTGCAATTGTGAGTCTGTCACTGTAGAATTATCTGTATTTGGTGTAGTCCTGGTGTCTGAATAACGTGGATCTGTGCAAAGGGATAAGATTGTGTTCCCAGTGCTGGTGATATGCAAAATCTTGCAAAAGTCCCATTTATGATTTTTGATTGCTTCTGTAAGGTCATACTTTTCTCTGTTTGTAAGGGTTACTCTAGGAGGGTTTGTTTCCCTTCAAGTTTAGTGTTTATTTAAAATACGACAAGGTCTGCATGTAGACATAATGGTGAGGCAACAGAGCTAAATCATGATTTGATCACATCACACTGCTGTAATGTACTCTCAGTACATTGGGCAGTTCCTTCTTGTTTTTGGACCTTGGGTGTTGGTTCATCTACACAGCAATGCCCAGCGCAGATTTACCAGGCTGGTTCAACCCAGGCTTGGGAAACTTGGGGAATTTTCAGGTACACTGAAAAATCCTGTGTTGATAATTCGGTCAGGGATGCTCATTATTTTTGCTGATGAAAATGAACCAGCAACATGTGTCCTCCGTGGATGCAGGGCCTTCATAAATAGGAATCACCTTCACCAAGCGAAAGTGACAATGAAGTCTTCAAAATTTTTCAGTTGACATTGATTTTAAAATGCGGTACAGTTGTGACTCTAGGGACATTAAAATGAGGAGAAGGGGTTTCCCCATTTAGTGTGCATGAAGCTGCCTGGGTTACTTCTCCCACTCTCTTGCTCAGCAGTAGAGGGTTTTGAAAGCTCAATCTACACAAGCCATTTCAGCAAAACCAAGGCGAAATGCAACTGTGAGTATAACTGTGAGTTGTATGAAGTATTTTAAAAGTATATCTTAGTATTTGGGGCTTTAAGACTTAATCAGTTTACTATCAAGACCTGTATTGTCTGATAATTATCTGACTTGTATTGTGAGGCCTCCTCTTGAGTACTGTGTCCAGTTTTTGGCCCTACAGTGTACGAAGCATATAAAAATACCAGAATATGTCCAAAGGAGGGAAATAAGGATGGTGGAAGGACTGGAGGGCAAGACTTTAGGGGAACAGCTGAGGATGTGAGGTTTGTCCAGTTTGGAGAAGAGACTGAGCTGGTGACCCCATTGCTGACTACACCTTCCTCATCATGGGAGCAGCAAGGGAGGTGCTGGTGTCTTCTGGTGACAGGACACAAGGGAATGGCTTAAAGCCCTATCAGAGCCCGTTGAGGTTGGATGTGAGGAAAAGCTCTCCACAGAGAGGGCAATCATGCCCAAGAAGCTCTCCAGGGGAGGGGCCATGGCCCCAGCTAGTGTTCATGGAGTGTTTGGCCAGTGCTCTTCAGATGCACAGGTTAACTTCCAGGGTGTCCTGCGTGGAGTCTGAAGTTGGATTCAATGATCCTTTTGTGTCCCTTCCAACTTGGGATATTCTGTGTTTTTGTGATTACTCATAAAAAAAAAAACAAACCTAAAAGCTGCCTGAAAAGAGAATAAAGTGAGTTGGAGGAAAGATGAAATATGTAGCCCTTAACCAGTAATATTAAATAGTAATATTAAATCTGGAATAAGTCACATGCAGGTAGAAGTCTGCTGATTCTGGGGATGTTCTCCAGCATCCTGTTTCTATGTCATGGTTTCAGGTTCTGTTTTAGACCTCCTTGACAGAACAGCTTTTGCAGACAAATGTGCTGTAGAAATGTTTAACAACATTGGCAGCATTTTTCAGAAAGGCTCTTAATAGATCTCAAGTGTCTCTTGGTAGACTGCTTGGTAGGTCCATGTCTTGGAACAGGTCCATGCTTCCTTTTTTCGTCTTTCTGTGGTTGATACCTTGTGTCATTGTGAGAGATCATTTGGACTGACCAACCACTGCATTTACTTTATTTAGGTACATATGTATATGTGTGTGTAGCTACAAATCTGTGTATGTATGTATATTAATGATGATGGGAACTATATATAGAGAAAGAATTGCTAACAACTGATCACAGGTATTTTTAATTTTATTGGAGAAATGTGCAATAGATACAAAGAAATGCTTTCCTGTTCTCAGATGGAATTGGAGTGCTTTCCAGATGTGTGATTTTTGTGCTGAGATGTGCGGGAGTTTCTTTGCAGGAAGGGAGTGTTGGGGATGTGATATTTCTGTACTTATTATTAAAATACGTGGCTGTATCGAGGTGAAGGGGTTTTTTGTGTATGTGTGTGGGTAGGAGGTTTGGTGTCTGAAAAGGGGGTGAGCGAGATGTGATTCATGTTTCTTTTAATTAAAATAAATATTTCATTTTTCTAGCTTCATCCTGTACAGTAGTTTCTCCACAGAGAACATGACCATAATGCTGTATAAATTTCAGTATTTAAGTAAAATTATCTCATCCAAAGCACAAGCTCACTTCATTGTCTTAGTTCTACATTTGTAAGGCAGTGAATTGTTCACGCTTTCCCCCCAGATAATTATTTGTGACTATTTTTCAATTCTAAAGGATTTTTTATGCGGGTACTCTTGAAAGAATGCATACTAGAAAAAAGAAAATCTTAGTATTCTGATATTTATTATGAAAGTTAATTCTGTTGAGACCCCGTTTAGATGCTGCTTTTGAGTGTTTATGCAGTAGCTGAGGAGAAGGAATAACTTCATTGTGGTGCTTCTGCAAAACTGGCTGATGACAGATTTTTATTGGGACAAGCCCCTTCTTCAGAATACATCATGTAAGAGTGTTTTCTTTGTTAATAGTGCTTGGAGTGTTGGAGTGGATGAATTTGAATAATTGCCTTTCCACTTTGCTCAGCAGCAGCTCTCGCTTACGGAGCTGAGCGCTGAACTTTTTTTTTTTTTTTTAAGAAACACCAAATATTTACCGGGGAGAGCTGGCAGGGCTGTGCTGGGACTCAGCCATGTGTGCCGGCGAGCCGGGAGCTGTTTGTGTGCATCACTCCGAACAGTTGGTACTGTTTTCCTTTAAGAACTGCTACAAGCTTCAGGACTGCGCTGCATACCCCATACAGAAAAAAAAAAAAGGACAAAACAAAAAAAAAAATCTGGCCGCCCCCGTCTGCGGTGTAGATGCCGCTGGCTCAGCAGCAGCCCCGGGCCGGGCATTGTTTGCTGTCGGAAGCGGGGCCGGGGGCGGACGCGCCCCGCTCGGCTCTGCCCTTGGTGCATTATTAATGGCACGATGTTTTCATGTTGCAGATGGCTGAGGGCTAGCGGGGCGCATTCGGGACCATGATGGCTCAGTTTCCCGCAGCCGTGAATGGTGAGTAGCTGGGGTCGCTCAGGTAGGCGTGGGAGGTTTGGGATTTGTTGTTTGTTTGTGGTTTTGGTGCCCGCAGCGGCGTTTGGGTCACTTTGCTGCAGATCGCGGTCCGTAGCCTAAGCCGGTGCTGCGAGGCTGGCAGGGAGCAGCATCACTGCGGTGTCATTTGGGCTACGATGACAATCTCGGGTCATTTACAGGGCTGAGGAATGTGTGAGTTGTAGTGCGAACACTGCCTGACTTCGAGCAGGGAATATGCTAAGTAATAGTTGATTAAACTTGCATACCTTTTCTGTTACGTAATTCAGCACAAAATGTGCTCTATTATAGTCCATTACGCTGTTTATTTTAAGCAAAATATTTGAATGTGTCAAGCAGTTTGTGACATTGATGAAAACAATCAGCCCTTCTCAAAAAAAAAAAAAAAAAAAAAAAAAAATTTTCCTCTTGACTATGCTCTTACCACTACAGAAACTTTTGAATTTGTTTCTTGGTGATTTCTTTTCAAAGACATGTGAGAATTGCAACCTTAAAATTGTTCCTGCATGTGTGTATGGGATGGAGCTTTTATTCTTAGAGAAGACTTATTTGTGAAGGCACGATTTGCTAAGACCTGCAAAGAAATTCGACATTTGCGTGTTGTTATTTATGGAGCTGGCCAAAATGAAAAGATTATAGAAACAATGTTTTGTACTTTAGATACTCCTGATAAGGAGTATTTCTCCTGATAAAAATAGAAAAATAGATACAGGAATGAGTATTTATCTCATTTAGCTGTGAAGGTTACTGCAGGGAGGTCTTTAATTTAGAAAATTGTCACTGAGATAAATTGGAAAAGGGTTTGTTTGTTTGTTTGTTTTCTGCAGAACAACATTCAGATTTCAAATTAAACCTCTGTTTTACAAACCTGTTTCATGTAAGTATAAGACATTTTGTAAAAAAAAAATTTGTGTAATCAACGCTTTTTTTTTTATACAGTCAGCTGCTGTTTTTTCCAGACTTTGTTTCACAGACCTTACGATAAAAGCCAAGTAAAAGGAGTCAATAAATACTAGGGGAAATCCTATAGACCATATTTTTTTTTCACTTAATTGGACATAATAGATTTTTTTTTTATTATTGCCACATGGTTTTTGCGTCTCAATTTAAAATAAATAGTCAGAAGCTCTCTTTGGAGAAGATACAGCTTTATGTTCTTGGCTGTCTCTGTGGTTGATACATGCATAAGTTGTTTGATGTCTTTTAGTTTTGGCTTTTTATTCCTTGGTTCTGTTGGAGGACTGCAGGTGTGCTGTCAGTGCTGACCACATACACTGCTCTCAGAAGCCTTAGTTTGGGAGAGTGATCCTTGATCTGAAATCCCTTGGGCAGTACTGTCTGCCACTCTCAAAAGGAATGGTGTCAGAGGATGCTGCCTTTCCCCTCTCAGGATTTTACTGTGTTGAAAGGCATAGTGAGAGAGAACATGAGGAAGAGAGACACCAGGCAGTAGTTAAACTGTTGCTTCTCACAGAGTAGTTTGGATGACTGTGTCAACTGTGTGTAGTCTTGCAGTATTTCTTATCAGAACTGGTGAAATTTCAAACAAGTCATGTGTTTTAAACAATAGTTTTAATGTGATTTCTAGGTAAATACTGAGCAACCTTTGCTGTTGAAGTTGTTCTCTGATCTTTGTTCCTCTTCCCTGCCACTTACAAGCACTGCTGTAGTGGTTGCATTCAAAGTAGTTCACCTGCATTTGCCACTCATTGTAGGAAACCTCTAATTATGTTGTTAGACCTTGGTAGTGACTTGAAGCATGAGATGAAGAGTGAGGTTATGTGTGAGGCAGCCAAGCCATTAGGCACTGCTGCAGCCTGGGAGCACTGGCTGCCTGCCTCACCTTTGTGTTAGCACTGCATTGACCCTTCCCTTTTGTATGCTACTGGGGGAAATAGTGGGTTCCTTCTATGGGAAAAAAACTTTTATTCTTACCAAGGTACAATATACTTAGCTTTTAGTTCATGAGTAGTGTAATGCATGAGGTAGTTTCCGTTTCTGGGTTATTTTTGGCATTCAGTGTTACAGAAAAGTGTGTGGATGGCATGGAGCAGACGTGTGTACAAGTGTGTGATTATGTGACACAGCCCGAGAGCTGCAGGGGTCAAAGCACAATACTCAACGTCAAACAAATATGAGTGGGAGATGCTATAACACTTTATTTACCAGCCTAAGCATAGAAAGCAGCTCTTCACAGGATCCTGAGAAGGAAGGGGAACGGAGCTGTGTGTGTAGTTCCAGTGGAGACACTCAGCTTCGCTGAGGCACCTTCAGAAGCTATCTTGGCAAGCAGGGTCCTGGGCCTGTCCAGCCTCAGCATGTGCCTGGTGGCCACTGTGCTGTACTGGGAGCTGGCATGTTCTTCTGTGGCCACGTGCCAATGTTGTGTGCTCTAGGGGCACCTGCTGTTGATGGACCTTTCTTCAAAGTCATGAAATGACACAGTGCCCAGAAAGGAGCTCCCTTTGACTCTCCATTGCTGTCCAAGGTGACCTTTGTGGGTGCCTTGCTAACAAGAGGAAAAGCAGGACTAAAGAGTGGGTGTTGATTTTGCTGGAACTCAGGGCAGACCTGCAGGTTTTTACAAATTTATATCCTGTGCAAAATGTAAAGGTTATGGTGACATTTTATATGAACAGGCAAGGCTGAGCAACATGTTTCTTATATAGCACCAGATGGATAAGAGAGATTTATCTGTGTGGAGTCCAGTTCTAGCAAAGAGCCACTCCAGGCATATCCTTCTCCCCGGTCAGCAAACAAGATTGAGGATACCCTACTGAGAGTTTAGTTCTGTCCTGTAACTGCTTGAATATTGATCATTATTGCTGTGAAAATGATAATATAAACCCAGTTTATGGTAGTTGATTCTTCTTACAAACAGTTCTCTGTCTGGATGAAGCTTGCTTAGGAATTCATCCTGAGTCTTGCAAAAGCTTTTGGAAATGTCATTTTGTTATTCTAAATAGCAACTTCAGCAACTATGTTTCTAAAGAGTTAATAGACTAACTGCAAAAGACGCTTTAAAGGATAAAGATTTTAATAGGTTAAAATGTACTTCCATCTAATTTGTCTCAGCGGTTGCTGCCTTTGTCACTGCAAGAAGTAACCTTCACTGCCATGGGATGTGTTCTTTCCAGCTGGAGAGGAGTTGCAAGATGTTTCTTTTCCAACTCTCCTTCCTTCTTCTGTAGGCTAGATTTGTTCAGGGCTTGATATCCATGGTGATGGATCTTGGTTTGGAGAGATTTAATCTTGAGGGACCACCTGGAACAAGGAAAGCAGTATTTGCTGATCAGTATCTTTCATATTGTTTACTTAAGTACTGCTGGAATTTCTGGGCTGTGCTTTTTTTGTTTATGTTTTTATTTGCCATTTCTCTTCCCTTCTACCACCTGTTTCCTTTTGATATAAATTTTCTGTAGTCCAGCAGGAAAATCTCTGATAAACTGAGGTGCAGAAAGTAATAGCTGTAAGTCATTTCATGTGCTTGTAAACCTTCATAAGTAAAACTAGATTTTGTTCTGCTGTGAACAGAATTTTGTGTCTTCATACTTAGGTGTGTTGGGGACTAAAGTGGACATGAAGGGGTTCTGTGAGGTCCTGGTTCTCTGGTATTGAGGGTAAAACACTCACCAACAGGTTCTGCTGTACTTCTCTTTAGAAAAGTCTGTCTCAAGCTTTGCAGTCTGATTTTTTTTTTTTAATTAGGAGCAACCCTGGTGATCAGAGTGCAATTAAAAGCTGGAGTGCAACCTGACTCTTCACCTTGCGTGCACTGTAGATATGGAAACTGTAGACTTGAATATCAACAAGAGTAGATAAAGATACAAAGCTGAATTACACCTTGCAAAACAAGTATCCAAACTTGTTCTCTCATCTAAAAGTAGGAAAGGGAAAGAAATTGTAAGACAAGCAAATATTTTCTCTGTCTTTATTTATGAATTAAAGCTTCCTTTCAATGAGGGCAGCAGTGTCAGTTGATATGGAGCAAAATTCATATGCTCAAGTCAGAGGGATGTTTATCTTCCACTATCACACCCTGCAAAAAAATAGATTTCCAGTGTGTCTGCCATATTATATGTTTTCTTTAATCTTGTAAGTCAGAAATGGTGCTGTAGAGTTTCAGAATACAAGGTGTCTTATTTATATTTAGTTGTGAGGATAGTATGATTCACATGGAAGATGTAAGAGGAAATCTTAGAAGGAAAAATTAATTAGAGATGGAGGTCTATGTTAAATGGAGTAAATGGAAATACGTTTTAACAAGGGAAGGTTGCACTTTGTGCCTTCTTCAATACCTGAGTTTTGTAAAAAGCATGTAACAGATCCCATGGTTGGATTTCATTAGAGAAATAAATGGCTAAAAGGGAAAGAAAATTCAAGTTTTAGACCAGAATGTTGTAGTCATGTTATTCTTCATGGATTTTATCATGATGCCAGTCTCAATGGTTGTTTATGGCAATATCAGTATAAAGAAAATGTGTGCTGGTTAAATTGGAAGATGACAAACTCTGGAGTAATTTTCCAGCCAGAATTACACTGTATGGGCTGCATATCTTTGGTGAAATTTCATCACATTTCTGCTGTGCTGACTTCAAATAGCTTTTTAGCCATACCATTATGGGCTAGAAGCATTTTTGCTGTGTGCTGGGAACTCAGCAGTTGGCTGTGACTAACAGGGAAGACAACCGGATGTGTCAGAGGATCACGTAGTAATTACGTGATTTGAGGGAAAGGAAATGCATCCTAAAATGTGGTGGATGAAATAAGGAGTGCTGAGTGCTATTGCTTCAGGCACTGGTGAGACATGCTGTGGGTTAGAGGGTAGCATTTGGGTTATCTGCTTAAGAGGGGGGGAAAAAAACCCAGGGGGTGAAATAGATACAGAGCTGGCCTTCAGTGTAATTAATTAAGTGCTGGGAAAGAATAAAGATTGCCTTAGTTTTTATCTGGGCACGTTAACATTCTGGGGTTTTTTTGGGCTTTAATTTTAATTTCATTGCATTTCCTATTTGGTAAATAAATTTTCTCTTTATTTTTTCTTACTAGGAATAACAACATTAAGGAAGGAAACTAACTTGTCTTTGAGTATAGTGTTATCACAAGGGTAAATAGAGATGAACCAGCTGTTGATGCAGTTGGTCTGGAAATGAGAATGGTTCTGTCAGCAGTGACATTCTGGACCATAGTCAAGGAGGAAATCTGATTGCCTTAAGGCAGAACTTGCATTTTAGGAAGGAATTAATGTATTAGAGTTTCTTGGAGAAGCAGCAGTCTGCACATGGTGACCTTGGAAGTCCCTTCCAATCCGGTGCTCCTAAAATGTAATGAATTAGATAACAATGAAGATTAATGTTAGATCTTGAGCTGTTAACTTACTCTAAGCCTATAGCTTTGTTTTGCTAAGATTTCATTTTGTTAGTATCATGAGTTAGCTTTTATAAGGTAAGTTTGCACTGAGTGGGAAACCCAGGATGGTTTTTATCTGGAATACCAATACTATAATGCAAGCTGCTTTATTCATTTTGGATGTCAGAGAGACTTCCTGGTGTCTTTTCTTCAAAGCATATAAAACCCTAAGCAAAAAACAGAAGATCGTCTACCAAATACTTTCCCAAAATGGAGCAGAAGGCTGAAGGCTTAGCTGAAAAGACTCAGAAACATAAATCTAACACATAGCCAAGTTTCAAAGTGCTTTGACTGTTAAAATGTTCATTTCCTTGAAGGTTTAACTCCCAAGTTTGTGAAATACATTACTCTGATAAGCCACTTCATGTGGTTGTTGCAATTTAGGGTTGATGAGCATTGTGTGAAGTGGCACCATCTTAACATCTACTAAATTCCAAATCATCTGCGATCATCACTTTGAACAGGCCATAGATGATACTAATCAGTATTGGCAGAATGAGTTCAGGTTTAGCCCACTAATTATAATGGCAAGAACAAACACATTTTTCAGGCATTGTGGTCTGTCAAATATATTTATATAATGTCCTACTACTTTAATTAGGAATCTTGTGTGTTCAGGCTTTCCAGTGTAGTGCATCAGTTCTTTCGGACATCTGTTGTTTTTCCGACAATGGGACAGCAGCTTTAAATCATCACTGAGAGAGCTGAAAGGGGTGATACCCTGGAAAGCTGAAAGAATGTCAATGTCCATGGACTAGCATTCATACTGGCTATCTTCAGAGAAGATATTTGAATAAGCTAAAAACATTTGTGCTTTACTTGGATGTGAAGTTCTCTGTATGCGAGCCTCAAGAAGAGGTAGGATTAAATGAATATCAAGAACTTTTACTGCTCTTTTACTTCTTTTTACTGAAGTAATGTGCCTTAAAGTTCTTTATATATGTAAATATACATAAGAGGTGGTATATTTTAAATTATGCACGGACATTTTTCCCTGCATTTCTTCTCATAACCATGATTTAGCATTGAACCGTGGTGTCTGCAACACAGTTGTTTCTTTAGGAAACAGATCTTTGCTGAGAAGTCCTGGTTTCACTGCTGTGGAACTCTGCACCTGTCACAGTGTGTGTTGATACTTGTATAACTGTACTGAAAAGGGTACATTTATATTTTCTAACCAGCTACAAGTGAGATTTGTTGTGCAACAAATAATAGTGCTTCTGTAGCTCTGTGTTTCACAGGAAATCTCCCAGCTTGGGGAAATAAAATGTACAGGTGTGAGTTAGTGCATGAACTGTTTCTGATGGAGATGATGCGGATTGGAAGGCCAGCAGAGTCTCCTCTTATTTCTCACGTTCTCTGTATTCAGATTGCATTAAGAAATACACAGACAGTCCTTTTTGACCTGGCCTGAAGATAACATTTACTAAGCTCCGTTTTCTGGAAATGATCCACTCTGTAGTGCCAGAATCTGTTACACAAAAGGATCTGGAATTAAACACAAAGTAAGGATACCTGTGAAAAACGCGGCCACAGAGAGGTTGTGGCTCCTGTGCTGAGTGAGACTGAATAGATGAGAGTTGTTTAGTTTAGTTTAGAGACAGCTAATGATAGTTTAGGAGTTTTTTTAGACACAGCTAAAAACAAAAACAAAAAAAAACCCCCTTAACCAGTATAGAAAATGCTAAGAAGGGAAGGAATATTCACTGTGTTTTTTCATAGCTGAAAAGCAACACGATACGTAGTGAAATTTTATTTTAAGGCTAGCAGAAGAAAATGGGTTTGATTGTTGGTTTGTTAGTTTGTTTCACACAGTGAACAACTCACAACTCGTTTTTGGGACTCACTGTCTTTAAGATGTTTTGGAAACGGTACATGGAATCAAAACTGGAGGAGGAAAGATCTATACCATGGCTATTAAATGGTTGCTGCCTTTTTTTTTTTTTTTCCCCTTTAGGGGCTTTTTTGGCTCAAGAAGCTTGCTAAATTGGTGGTTTCTGGCAACTGAGAAACTGTAATAACTGTAATACCCAGGGAAGAATTCTGTTCCAAATTCTAGCCTGTAAATGTCCCTATGAGCCACTGGCAATGCAGGATTAGGGACTATGATATAAACTGATACCAATGGTTGTGTGAACATAAATTAAACAGTTTTTAATTTATTATATTTCAAATCAAACCCCCATGTGTGCTAGGAAAGTAGTATTGTATGTGTGCTGGATATAGTTGGCAGGTTCTGCTAATTAGTAATTTAACCTTCTAAGGAGTACTGTTTAAGCAAACTCTCTTATTCTTGCTTCTGTTTCCTTCGTGTTTCCTTTCAGTTTTCCCTCCTTTTTTTTCTTTCTGCCAAGACTAGAAGTTACAAAGAGGAGGGTAACGAGAGTGATTAGAGATACAGAACAGCTTCCATATGTGGATTAATTGAATTGACTTGGATATTTCAGCTTGGAAATGAAAGGGTGGAAATGGTGGAAAATATAGATGTCACCTTCCCAAGGTCATCCATTATTTTTCAGGCAAGGGAATGGTAATTACTCTCTGATAACACAAGGATTAACCAGTATCAGGTGAAAGTACCATTGGCAAATCTCAAATCATACTGAGCACTTTGCACTGTGTCAAATAAACAGTGAAAGCTGTTGGAAGCTGTGGATGACAAAAGGTCTTAGATTCCTCAAAAGATTAGAGATGAGTGGATTTTCCGTCTAGTAATAAGGCAGTACCTCTGGTTCAGGAGCTGCACAGGGGCTGAGGAGCCATCCTGGAGCAGCACCACCACGTGCTTGGCTCACACTGTCACTCTGTGCTGCCATCTCAGCTGGGGCAATATTCAGTCTCTCCTGGAAGGACTGTTACTGTGTTCTGTTTCCTGAATTGTCTCCTATTGTTATTTTATTCCAAGATCATTCAGGAAATGCCTCTTCATTTTTCCTTCTCTCCCACCCTTCCTGTGTAATTTTTGGGGTTTCTTTTTTTGTTCATCTGTTTTCCTCTTCTCTTTCAAGTCTGTCTCCATTGCAGATGTAACCCATCAGCCTTCCTCCTGTTCCCAGACTTCCTCCTCAAGTCTGAGAACCTGGAAATGTGGTCTTTACTCTAGTGGCCAGATAGTGATGAGAACTATGAAAATTACTAGGAAGGACTTAATATTCCTGAATCAGAATTCTGTTCTGATTTTGTTAGTGTATGTCTTCATGGGAGAATAATTTCCATTACTGCACCTAATTTCAAGGTTCACTTTGCATCCTCTTCCCTGGTATTTTTACTGCCTGCATTTCTCCTGGTGCAGAAAGATTTACTGGCTGCCACAGATGGAAACTCACCTGAATCTCATTTGTTTTGCTGCACTCCACAGAGATTTGCTAGACAATAGTTAAACAAATTGTTCTTTTGTAAATTTTTAATTAAGTCATTGGGTTGTTTTTTGAAGGCTGGTGAGCAGCAGCAGCATAAAACATCAATTTCCAGAATTAGAAGTGTTTTGTCTGAGCTCTGGTGATGTCTTTCCACAAACATGGTGACTAAAATTTTTTATTTTTCTCATGGAAGGCTTTGGTACTATACAGGTTGATGAGTTTACTTGAAAAAGCTTCTGACTTGTCCTTAACTGAAGGAGAAGCATCTCTTCCATCTTCTGTGTCAGGCTGGGAAGGAAGGCCATGGATTTTGTCAGCTGGAAGTTCGCTCACCTCAAAAGCAAGTGGAGGCAGGGCTTAAAGCTGGAGAATTTAGCAGAGTATGATTATATTATGCCATGATAATATTGCTTACTCGACCTTTTCGTACCTTCCATTGGAAAGACTCTTGATGGTGTGACCTTTTTCTTCTCTTCTTTCCATTTCTAAAGTCCATCCAAAAGTATGAACTGCAGGTTTAGGAAAATGACCATTCCTGTGTGTGGCCACTGGGAAGGATGTGCGTCAAATCCTGTGTCCAGTTCTGGGGCCCTCAGTTCAGGAAGGACATTGAGGGGCTGGAGTGTGTCCAGGGAAGGGAACAGAGCTGGGGAAGGGTCTGGAGCACAGCTCTGATGAGGAGCAGCTGAGGGAGCTGGGGGGGCTCAGCCTGGAGAAAAGGAGACTCAGGGGAGACCTTCTGGCTCTGCACAACTCCCTGACAGGAGGGGACAGCCAGGTGGGGTCAGGCTCTTTTCACAAGTAACAAATGACAGGACAAGGCAAAATGGCTTCAAGATGTAGCAGGGGAGATTTAGATTGAATGTTGGAAAAAATTTCTTTCCTGAAAGGGTTGTCAAGCTTTAAACAGGCTGCCCAGGGCAATGCTGCAGTCATCATCCCTGCGGGCCTTTAAAAGATGTGTAAGTGTGGCACTGAGAGACATGGTTTAGTGGTGGGCTTGGCAGTGCTGGGTTGATGGCTGGACTCCATGATCTTGAAGGTATTTTCCAACCTAAGTGATTCTGTAGTTCTGTGATTCTGAGCACAGACAAGTCTGTCACTGGCTAGAAGAATGGGCTTGTTTCGTGTGCTGCATCAGTGTAACTCAGCAACTGCAGCTGGTTTCACTGTCATTGTTTCTCCAGAATTGGGGTGAAAATAATTTTATATTAATTGCTGGTATAGAATCTAGATCTGGCAAAGGCATAGGTTAAGCCCAGCTCACTGTGCCAACTTCTTCGTGTAAGGAAAGGCAAAGTTAATTAACTTTAAAGAATAAAACATGGGTTTACCAACGTTGCTTATTACAGTGATTGCACTTTTTGATGAGTTGTAGGAAGCTTGCTTCATTAAAACTTAAAAAACCCACTATAGAATGATTTGTCAAAAACTTTACAGAAAACTAGTGTGAAATGTAACATGTTAATGTGCAGTTCAGAATACTGTCAAGTTTATACACATTTCTAGTGCACATTTCCTGATGTACTTTTATATTAGTGGAGCATTAACAAAACTTTAAACCCTTTTTTTTTGTTTGTTTGGGGTTTTTTCAGTATTTTGCTTCCTTGGTGTGTGTGGGTTTTTGGGGTTTTTTTAGTGCTTCATTGGAATTGGCAATAATTTAATTAAAAATTGTCTTCTCAAAATTGATAGCCTTAATGAGCTAAAAGATTCTGTGATATTTATAAAGTATAGAAATACTATCCTGCTATTATAAACTGATAGTTTAAGTGCTTTGGAATAGCCAAGTGTGCTGTAGAGTTCAGAAAAGAATTGGATCTATACTGTTAGCATGGATTACACTATTATGTATCTCTAAATTGTTTCAGGGATTATACTCCTTCTAAAAGCATGGATTATGTTTCTGCATTGAGATCACTGCATGGCACAGAGTGTTCTGTGTTCTAATGTTCCTCCTTTAAGGGTGGATTTTGTGTATCAGAGTGGGGGCTGCCAGTGACAAGATCACCAGGCAGAATTCTGCACCACATCTCACAGGAGCAAGTGGATAGTTTAAACAAGCTCAATACTTGATTTCAGTGAACTGCTCAACCTGAGAGCTCCCAGTTTACCCAATACCTGGAAATTCTGTACATAATGTAAAGAATGTTAATTGTGGTCTAAAATGCAATGTGGCTGCTGTTCCTTTGTCCACATTTCTGTAAGTTTGTTCTTCAATTAAACAAGCTTTTCTTGGCCGAATCTTGTAGCCTTGCATGTGCCTAACACTATTTAACAACCTGTCTGCAGGTACCAGCTGTTCTTTGATAACACGCCAGATATGCTTGAAAATCTTTAAAAATTCTCTTGGCTTCAATGGGCACAATTCTCGTAAATTTAGTGAAATTACAAAATTGAAGGAGAATTGTTTCCCTGTGTTTAACATGCTTTAGCTACAAGTTTTTCCTTTTAACTATGTGCACACAAAAAGAAGTTGCTGAAGTTACAGTTAATCACAGAAATAGATACCCTTTTCCTGTGGCAGCTGCCTTGGTGTTGCTTAATAAAAATCAGAGCTTCCATTGAGCATTTCTGGTAGGACAAGTAATTGAAGATTAATGTATGTATTGTGAAAGGAGATTGTATGTGGCTCCTGCCATGGCCTGAGATTCTGGAAGCTGGGAATAGCAGGTGCAATCCTCAAGGAAGAGCAGGTGATGCTTTGGGACGGACCCGAAGCCTCCACAGTAGCAGTTCATACACATTAGCACACCTAAATAAGGATAAATGCTGATTATTAGTCATTTTCCTCCTGTGTTAGATAGATAGAATCAACAGTGAAGGAGGGAAGCAAATATTGAAAATAGCAATAACACTGATAAAGAATCTCAAATTCAGACCAATGGTAAAATGTTCTGTGTATTTCCAGACTCCTGGAGTGTTTACTTAACACTGAGGAAAAATTAGAAGTCTGATTCAACATCTCAATTGGGAGTGTTAAATCCAATCTGTGATAAATACCTCTGTGGTAAACTTATCTGCAAACACAGAAAGACTGGGATTATTAGATTTATCCCAGTAGGTCTTAGACCAGACAATTCTCTGGAGGCTCCTAATAGGAGACTGTAATGTGATTGCTGGTTGCATTAAGGAAAACCCCTTGTTACACAGCTTGAGGCACGTTGCTGCATGTCTGTGCTGAAATTTCCCTGTCTTTAAACACAGGGATAAATATTCATTTAAGATCATTATGAAGGTTCATGCTAGTTTTTTTGATGGTTACAGAGGTGGTGGTATAATCCTTATGATTTACATGTACAAGGAATGTTCTTTCAATTTAGGTTTATTATCTCTGTGGAGTTAATTAACTTTGTAGGTCGTAGGAGCATAGTTTTTATTAGAGAAAAACAAGCAATGCCTCTGAGTGAGAAACAAAGATATTCTGGGGAATGTGAGAAATGTCTTATGGTTTTTCCTTAGCAGTAATCCTGCTGTTCTCAGTATAGCTGCCCTTTGCCTATGGACAGTACAAACCAGTGACAGAGGTCTTAACAGAGAATTTTCAAGTCTATTTACTTCTCTTCTAGGACTGCACTTTCTTTTCTCCCCTCTTTTTCAATGGTGATTTATTGTTTTGAGAAAAGAACAGTGCTTGTTTCCCTTTTGATGTTGGCAGCCCATCAAAGCAAGTCCTTTATTTTATTCAGAAGGTTATCTGTCTGATGCAGTGTTCTAAAGACATTTCTGGAGCTTTCCTGAAATGATGTGATCCTGCCATAAGCAGACCTCCCTACCTCACCTAAAGAGGTGCCTTTTATTTAAAATGTACTTAAAGAAACTGAAGATATCTAATCAACAGCATAGTCACTTGTTTCCAACAATAGAAAACTGTGAGTGCTGCCACATGGAATTACAGAAATATCTGTTACAGACTGACTTCACTTTCATGTATTTTGTCATCTTCAGAAAAGTCTTGAGAGTGAAGTTCAAAGCATGTTTAGCTTTGGGTGTTTGAGTCTTTGTCATCCCACATGGATTTTCTACATGGGCAGGCTCCACATGTGATGTTGAACTCTTGAATGTGTTGTGGAGTTTTGGAGTGAGCAAGTAAAGGACCTTTCACTGTTGGTTTTCTGTTTTGGAACAGGGAATCTGTGGAGACATATCAGGATGTGAAGTCCAGGTTTCCAATATTGGATGTCGAGAACAATTGCCAGTGCTGACATTTATTCAGTCTTCTCCGAAAGACCAGCCTTCTCTAGGAAAGAAAGAAAATTTGGCCTCCGTCTTCCAGAAGTCTTACTAAGATGGACTTGTGGTTTTTCATAAGTAAAAAGAGCAGGTGAAGACAGTAGTTACTCTGTTCTAGGGAAAGTTTTTGTGGGGAAAATCTCTCAAGTTCAGCATTTCTTGAGTTTTGATTCCTAAAAATGCAGGACAGTCAAATACAGTGTTGGCTTCATATATGAAGTTGTAAGAGTCTAAAATAACCTGTTTTGAAGAATCATGAGTTAATGAGATCTTCTTGTCAGAGAGATTGTACTGTTTTTCCCCTCCAAAATCTAATCAGCTACAGTTGGGAAAAATTATTTAGATCTTGACAATGTCCAGGAAATTTAAGCTAAGTCAGAAAAGTAAAGTACTATTCATTGTCAGCCGCAAAGCCTCTCGTGGGAGCATGTAGTAGTAACTGTATTTTGATTTCTGATGGAGAACTGATCTGTAAAAGTATTGTAGCTCACTGCTGCTTGGACAGCCAAATGTTCAGCACTGCTCCATCAAGGAGATTCCTGCCTCCTGCCCATCCTGTGGTCAGAGAGGGCTGTGAGGAGCAGATACCTGCAGTTTGTTTTGTGATTCATGCATGACTTGCCGTGAGTGAGGACTGAGGCCATGTGTGGATGGAAGAAGAACAGCAATTTCCCTATGCAAAATTCATTGGATCTGGTTTACTGGCAAGACATTTCTCAACCCTAGAACTGAAGGTGTGTTAGTGCCAAAAATGGCTGATCTAAGCCAGGTAAGTTTAGGTGATACATCTTGGGTGGCAGATGTTTGACTCTTCCTGCAGTTTTGCCTTTCCCAGGAAAGGAGTATCTTCCCTTCATCCCAGTTCAGCATGCCCAGGATGTGGTTGTGTGTAAACCAGGCAGTGTAACTTTTCTCAGCAGTTGCACTGAGTGTCCATTTTTGCCACTTGTGGTAGTTTTGGGAAGCAATCACAATATTTGTGAGAATTGTAGCATGGTTTTTTGTGGCATGATTTGATGGTGATGACACAGGAGAATCGAGTTTCAGACTAATTTTGGCTGAGTTTTTGTGATGGTCTTGGTTGTATTATATAGGTAAACACAACAATTACTTTGGAGAATGGTGTCGTGATTGCTTTGAGGAATTGCCAAGACCTTGTGAGTCTCATTGTTGAAAGTGTTTATTTCAAATAAAGTGGTATGGTATTTTCACATGGTACTTTGAGAAATCTTCATATGAGCTTTTCTGTACACAGATTTTACTTTTCTTAATCATGTCACCAAGGGTACCATGAAAAGAGCCGTGAGCACCTGGTTAAGCCAAATACAATTATTCACAGTGCTTTAGCTGTCCCTCTTGTGCTGTGCTCTTTATCTTGTTTCTGTGGCATATGGGGTGGGAGTTGAAAAAATACAGTGAATCCTTTAAATAATAAGTGTGGGTGGGGTTTGACTGCATTCACTGTGGATCCCTACCAGAAGCAATGAGTTTTAATTTTTTTTTTTAATGTTACATGAATACTTTCATTGTCCAACAGTTATTAACCTCTATTCAGAAAACAATGACCTGTTCTAGTTCAGGCTGCAGATGGCAGACACTCTCTCAAGCGATGTTAGGATAAAACTTAATTTTCTGGGCCTTTTTGAGTTATAGACAAGTGCTAAAACTTCACTGGGGGGGGGTGTGCTGACTTAAAATTTGTGTGCTGTTCTCTAGATCCTAATTCCTGCTATGAATATTTCTATTTTTAAAAATCTCTGGTTTTATACATCAGATTTTAGGACTTATTACATTTTCTTCCATGGCTATAAAGAAACCATCAGAGAGCTTGTCTTTATGGAATTAATCACCAGAAAAGTAAGATTCTCAGTCTCTGTCCTTACGGAAAGGGAAAATCTGAAATTTTTCCTACTGTTGATAATATATTATTAGCAGGTTGGTGTTTTCAGGGTATGTATTCAGTTTCCTGAATCATTCCCACAATGTGCTTTTGATAATGGGTGTTTGTAGTTATCACTATTCCATGACAGCTGCTTGCACTGACTCACTAGGACTGTGGAAGGCTGTAGAAGCACTTGTTGATTTAATAATGTGGTTCTAGTGAAAGATTTATTTTAAAAATTAAATTTATGCTTGCTAGAAACTTGGGGTTGTTCAACCTGGAGAAGGCTCCAGAGAGACCTTTCTGTGGCTTTTCAGTACTTAAAGGCAACCTGTAAGAAAGGTGGGGACAAACACTCTAGCAGGACCTGTTGAGATAGGAGAAGGGGCCATGGTTTTAAATTTAAAAATTGTAGATTTCAAATAGATGTAAGGTAGAGTTTTTCTGTGGGGGTGGTGAGGCCCTGGCACAAGTTGCCCAGAGAAGCTGTGGCTGCCCCATCCCTGGAAGTGTCCCAGGCCAGGTTGGAGGGGCTCTGGGCAATCTGGGATAATGAAAGATGTTCCTGCTCCTTGCAGGGGTGTTGGACTAAATCATGGAGTCGCAGGAATGGAACAGAAGGGACCTGAAAGATGTAGGTCCAGAGGTAAAATTGTGCAAAATATCAAGTGTGCAAAAAATAGCGATGTCCTTGGATGTGTTGAGGAAGGCAAAAATGAGAATGAAGGGTGAATGTGGATCTTGAATCACTTGTTGAGTGAGATTTTAATCATCATCCAGCTACAGGTGTGAATTTGGGGATTTGCTGACATGCAAGGTTTTAGTACATTTGAGACAATGCTATGTAGAATGCTGAATTTCATAGTTGGATAGGAAATACAATTTACCAGATAGTAAAAAAACTCTTTGAATACAGAAATATATGAGATTTTTAGGATTGTTTGCCACCTTCTTGCTTAATCTGTGACATATAAGTTAGAAACTGTGCGTATATAAACAAAAGTTGCCTTACAATGTAAATTGGATTCTCTAGAGAGGCTATGGTGATGGTCATAACTCCAGCCAATAAATTGTTACTGTGTTTTTATCACTTTGTACCCACTGACCATATGAATATATTATGGTGGGCTTAATCATTCTGTCACTGATTTTAGAAAGCCAAGGAGTGTTGCAGCTACCTGCCTCAAAAAATGTTCAAAGAAGAGTATTTAATAGAAGGGAAATGTAATGTTGTTAATATTTTTTTTCCAAAAATGAAAAAAATAGTCAATTTCTCTGAAGTTGCTGCTGGCAGCTTTAGGAGCATTTTTTTTGTCTGGTTGAGATAATTTCTATAATCATAACCACATCTTATGCACTTCCCATTTCTATCTTAAAATTAGCACTTTAAAGAAATCTAAGTGCTGGTCTAATTTTTTGCTGTAGGGTGTAAGTTGTCCTCATTAGTGTCTTACGGTAATACTTACAGTGGCTGTTGATTTCTAGGCATCTGATTCAGATTTACTTCACTTTATTATAAGTATCTAGTCTATATTTATTTATGCTCATTTAATCAGAAGAATAAAAGGGGGTGTTCTTGAAGTGCAATTTCACATATAACCTGCAAGAAGACTCTTTCATTGAGGCCATACTAAAAAAAAAGTGGTATATCCTCAAGAGAGAGAAGCAAAACTCCAAATTCAAGTGTGTAGAGATTGTATCCTAATGCCCTCATATCTTTTCTGTCCTACATCTCCCCACTGAATTTCTGTTTTGGTTTGGTCTTTTTAACTATTTTATTTCTCTATTAAGAAAGCAAGGGTAACAAATTAAATCTATACACATGCAAGAGAAATACAGTTTTAACAGGATATTCTTAAGAGGAAAAATTAAGTCTGTTTTGGAAAATTTATTTGCTTGTGTAGGTAAACACAGGTGAGAGATGATTAACATCATTACTGTGTCTGTATTGGCAAGTATATCAACTCACAGTCCCTTCACTTTGCTGTTATACATTGAAAAACAGTGCAAAAACATCCTGAAATTTTGGAGATTCAAAGCTTTGAAATAAGGTTTATGTAGGAAGAGGAAGCCTTCTATGCTAACTTTTTTTTCCAAGTGCCGTGGCTTTTTAAGCAACTTGTTAATATCTTATTAGAAGAATTATTTATTCCCTTGACTGTCTTTTAGTGAGCAATGCAAACACTTGAACAGATCAACAGTTCTTTGGAAGTAGTAATACTCAGCAAAATGTAATTTTAGAAGTGTTTTTCATGTAATAACCTTTTAATGCTGTTTTGAGTGGTTCCATTCAGAATTTTGGCTAATTCTTGCATTCATTGATTTGAACAATTAAATATTTGTCGAGAACTCCCCAACTTAAACTTCCTTTTACTTAACAAACAAACCCAATTATTTCTGGCAAGCTGCTTTTCCTGCAAAGGATGCACACCCTGACCTTTATGCAGCAGGTTGCAGCATTTCTGAAAGTCAGTCTGGTTCTGCCTGGTATTACCAGCACAACTCTGTAAACACAGTTACTCCCTGTAACTTCTCATTCTTACTCTCAGGCTGTAATATTTTATTCTTCATAAAGAACTGAAAAATGTGATGTGGACATTGCATGCTGTAAAAAAACAAAACAAAACAAAAACAAAAACCACAAACAAACAAAAAAACAACCAAAAAGCCACTTCTTTGTCAGACAAAACCAAATTATTTTTGTTAGCAGTCCCAATTTTGCTTTTAGAGTGCTGGCAAGATGAGTGTAAGCCTTTTTGGCACCTCGAGGGTGTTAACCCTGTGCATGAGAACCTGGGTGACGCTGAGTGCCATTTGTTCATCAGTGAGCCAGGGGAGGGTTTGGCTCACACGGAGGATGGTGAGACACATCCTGCCCAGGCTGGAAACAATCAGCAGCGACAGGAAGCTGCTCTGCACCAGCTCTGAAGGACGACAGAGCTTGTCTGAAAGCCCAGGGTGAAGCAGTCTGGCTGGGGCATTGTCTCAGCTCGGCTTGCACATCTGGGAAGCAGGTTTGTGTTGCATAACGTCCTTGCCAAACTGGTAGGAGCTGGGTGTGTCCACATATAACTTTGTCTCTTGAGAAAGCCAAGTTTTTATATTGCAAGTGACGTGCTTTATTTTTGAAAGTTTTCAGTCCATTTGGCTGTTCATTGGTTTTTTGTTGATTTGTTTTGGGTTTTTTTTCCAGGAGGGCCAAACATATGGGCCATCACCTCCGAAGAGCGGGCCAAGCATGACAAGCAGTTTGATAGCCTTAAACCCACAGGAGGTTACATTACAGGTTGGTCTGAGGCTTTGCATTACACATTAACTTCTGTGTACACATACCTATCTCTGTAGAGAATAGTTTGAGAACTGCATCCTATTTCTAGCCCTTTGTTGTGTGACTAATAGTCATATTCTTCAGGCAAACAGCCACAGGTTATTAGTAAACTTAACAAGCTTTCCTCTGAAGTCTGCACGGGAGTGCTGTTGTGTTTAACCCTGTCACTTCTGCAGCCACCAGCTATGTGCTGCCATTCTGTCTAGTTTCAGAAAGCAGGGAGTATCAGGCAAAATCCATGCTCAGATGGGAGGCTGCCAGGGAGCACTTCCAGTAGCTGTTGTGGCAAGTGGCACCAGACACAGCAGAAGTGCCTCTCCTCAGTCTCAGGGGAGAATGCTGTGCTGTTAGATACCTTTGTTTGAGAGGAGGAGGCAGGGAGAGGGATGCTGACAGCTCGTCCTTGTTAGCAACTGCTTGAAAATTTGGGCCTTTGGGCCTTCAGCAGGGACTGGGTAGACTAATGGCATTTTGCTGGGGCCTGCTGTCAGTTCCAGTTGCACTCAACTGCTTCTCCTCTGAAACAATTGGGTGACATTGCTATGCATCTCAGAAGTTGGAGATTTTAAATCTAAAATCTGCTTTTGATATCAAGAAAGACCCAATTTCATTGGCAAAGATGTCTTAATTTAAGAATGCCCCATTCTTTGTGGGTGAGTGGGCACTAAAGACCAGCCCTGACGGCTCCTACCTTCCCAGCTATCCAGTAATGCCCTGTCTGGTTGCTCCACTGGCCCTGCTTTGGCTTTTTTGGGGCTGGAAAGGACTGAGGAGAGAGTGGAAAGTTGTCTGTTTGGAACATGCACATCTTCTAGCTAAGTGGCACCTAACTCCTGCTTTGGCCAAACAGCACTGGGAGGTTGGTGTTTGCCTCCGGCTGAAAACTATGCAGTCCCAGGAGCTACCCTCAGGCCACATCTGGGCTCTTACCTGCACCTACATCTGCAGGCTTTGTTATTTATTTGCAAATGTTTGAGATAAAAGGTTGTATGTGAATATAAGAGACAGCTGAAAGAGTAACCTGAAGTCTTAGCTTTAAGCTAAGATGCATCAGATGCTTTAAGCTTTAGGCATCTGTAATTCACTCAGATGTAGGCATAAACACCACTGTCCCTGTTTTGTATGTGTACCAATTGATGTGGAGTTTGGTATGGGATTGCGCAACAGTTCCCATTCCCTTCCTAAAATACTGAAATTGTGGGTGTTCTCTGACAGAAAAGAATATTATTTAGAACATGATGTTTTCCTAGTTTTTCTGGAGACACAATACTGGCTCAAGTTAGATGAGATAGAGAAGAAAATAAACAGCATTTTTGTCTTTTCCTGCATAAGTAATTGAGGCAGGACTAAATTTTCAGTCATTCTTTAATTGAGGCATCTTTTAAGATGTTGGCAACCATTGATTTGTGACCTGTTAAAGTTTTTATAGCTATCTGAAATCACTTCTAAGAGCAAAGATTGGGAATTATGGAATACATGGGTCTTCCCTGGGTCTGACAATCACTGTCAGCAGTGTTAAAAGCTGGAAAAAAAGCCCTGGAAAGCTTGGCATCCAGCATAGGGATTTCTTTCAAAAACTTGATCCCCCAAAAGCGTGTTGAGCTCTTCAAAAATCTGTCTCTGCTATAAAGTCTGTCTTTTTTTCTTTGTTTATCTCAGGTGATCAAGCACGTACCTTCTTTTTGCAATCAGGTCTGCCATCTTCAATCCTTGCTCAAATATGGTAAGGTATTCTTTATTGTTTGTTTTTTCTAAGACAGGAGATGCATAGTATTCAAATGCTACCTTTGCTGAGTTGTGTTTCACAGAGGCTTTCAGCAGTCAAGGTAGAAAGTATTGTCTGAGTCATTCTTTAAATTTTATTAAATTTAGAGGAAGGTTTCAGCCCTTATGTGTACCAACAATTAATTAAAACTCAGTAATTTTTACATCTTTCTTATGATGTTATTTCAAATTGGATCATGATGAATACAGCATTTTTAAACTATATTAAGGGCTTGCAGTACACGTAAAGTAGAAGACAAGAAAAAAATCTAAAATCCCAAAAAAAGTAGAAGTTATGATATGTGAGATACCAAGCAAGGCTGCAATACAGGAACTGGAAAAAGTGCTGTTCCTTGCAGCTTATATGTGGTGAGTGCAACATTTGAAATGTTTTCTTCTCTGTAAACCCCTCAGTCCTCACTAGAATCCTGTGCTCAGCTGGGGGTACATGTGCTAAAAGACACATACTTGAGGCTCATAATAATTAAGAACAACTTAAAATAACTAAATGCAAGTTAGTTTTTCCTTCAGACACATGGAATGACAGAACTATTAAGGTTAGAAAAGTATTCTAGGATCATCAAGTCCAACCAGCATCACCACCATGTTCACCATTAAACCTCAGTGCCTAGAAAAGAGAGGCAAGGAGATTTTTCTGTGAGGCCTTGGGGTTTTGTCCTGAGCAGTAAGGGAATCAACAGAAAAATGAAGCTTAACATTAGTCTGGTTTTTTCCTCCTAACTTTATTTACATTCTTGTGCTAGGTCCTTGCATGCATAAATGTTAATAAAATTTCCTATTATCTGTCTGACCAGAAATGTTGAGGTTATGTATGTATTGTTGCATATATTTCCTGTTGTGTTTATTTGGAGAACTGTCAAAAGGAAGGCAGTGTGGGTATCAGGCTTAGAAAACCTCACCACTAGGAGGTTAATTCACCACTGTGAATTAATGAAGTTTTCATAGCAGTGTATAGTGCCTTTAGGAGGTTTCTGCATCCTCCTGCATCTTGTTCCAGATTCTTGCACTAATTCCTTACCTTACCAAGGATTAATTTAACATAATTATTCTGGCTGGGAGCATAAAGAAAAGCATAGCAGAGGCTTGCAGCAGAGGCAACCAGTGTATCCACTGGGCAGGAGATGTCTGCTTTCCCAAAGGTTTTCCTGCTTTCTTGGGGATTACATGTTTAATGTATAGCAACCTCAAAACTGAACTCTGCAGAAGTGGGTACTCAAATTTCTCAAAAGTAAGAACGTTATCAAAAGTAGAAAATTTACTTTGCTGTAAGTTTCTTGTTATCCTGTGCAAAAACAGTAACTAAATCTAGTAGGAAAGCCTCTCACTGATCAAAAATGTTATATTTCTATTTCTTCTCTAATTTTATTATATTTTGTTTTAAGGACACTCTCGGACCTGAACAAGGATGGGAAAATGGATCAACTGGAGTTCTCTATAGCTATGAAACTCATCAAGCTGAAATTGCAAGGACAGCACTTGCCTTCAGTTCTCCCTCCTGTCATGAAACAAACTCCAGTGTTTTCACCACTAATGTCAGCTCGCTTTGGTACTTATGAATATATAATTACTTAGTGTTCAGAGGTAAAAAAAAGGAGTTAATTGCAGCCAAATAAAAACATTAATCTGGCCGCGAAAGTTTAGTGAATTAGTGTGAAACAAGAAAAAAGGATATTCTGATTTGGGAAATTCACCAGGTCACTTTCTTGATAATTTTTGATAATTTGATTCTTTGAAGACTTTTAATAAAGAAAAACATTTATTCAGTTTTGACAAGAAGGCCACTCACATCTGCCATCTGACTTGCAGGCTCTCATTTTATACTGGTGGTCTTTTTTTGTCTTCCTCCTACTCAGTCACCTATTTATACTTGGGGGTTTAAAGTTAAATTTACTTGAAGGTCAGAATTTTGGTAGAGCAGCTGTTTTACATGTTTTTTCAAAGTGAATCAGACTGGTTTCATTATATAATTAACTGAATAGAATTACTTCGACTTTTTTTTCTGATGGTGTTTGGGGATTCAGTGCATGCTTGTTATTGTGTTGTTTTATAGCACAAAATATCCACAATGACTTGAGCTGGATTACAAAATGTGAGCATACATCTATGCTGAAATTAAATGTATGCATATATTAATTACATACATGATTTAAAATGTCTGCCCATCACCAAATCTCATGTGTTTGGGTACAAGGGCATGCATTTACAGGGAGCTGGGGTTGGCATACAGTCACCTCTATAACTCTCCATCATCTCACCAGTACTGTCTTCCACAACAGTAATTCAAGTGCCCTAATTTGCCTCAGGCAGCTGCCTCTAGAAACCCTTTGCTAAGGATGGGTCCCTAATAAGGACTTTTCACCCCTGTGGATTCTTCCAAGGCTAATACTTGGAAGAGACTTAGTTCAGAAACAGCAGCAGCTTTTCCCTATGGAGGATTGTCACAGCTTTTGAGGTTGTAATTCTGTCTCAGGGGCCAGGCTTCTTGAAGAAATAGGTATAGTTGCAATTACAGAAACCCAGATCTTACTCTGTTGTGAACATACTAAACCTACCTTGAGAATGAATTTGCTTGTCAAGATTTTTCTTTTTAGATTCCTGTTCTTCAGTATATTTTCCCCTGTGAGCTGTCTTGCCTAAATTTAGAGAAAAAGTAAATGTTGTACATGAGCATCTATTTTAACTCATTGTATTCCAGACACCAGTTGCTTTGTGTAGTTTCTGCCTCACATAATGGACCCAATTCCTTGCTGAAGCCTCTGCAATGCTAAACCCTGAATTATTGGATTTTGCTCTAGGAATGGGTAGTATGCCAAATCTGTCCATGCCAGCGTCTGTGTCTGCGGTCGCACCGTTAGCTCCCATGTCTCTGACCTCCATGACTTCCATTCCTCCTTTGGTTATCTCTGCTCCCTTGGTGCCTTCTGTCAGTACCTCCTCGCTGCCAAATGGAACATCCAGCCTTCTGCAGCCTTTGTCCATACCTTTCTCCTCAAGTAAGTATAGCACAGTCCAGTACTTGCTCTCAGAATTGTGGATCTTATTTTCTCTATGGCTAATTTCAGACAGGAATGCTAACACGTGCATGAGAGTTTAAAAAAAAAAAAACAAAAAAACCCCAACAGAAAACCCTACGAATGTTTTTTTTCTCCAAAGTTCACATTTGTTAATTCTGTTCTAACTAGTTAATCATAACAACAAGACACTGATTAGCTTTTCCTACTTCTAATAAAATGAATGTTGATTATGAAGCATTATCTTATACCCAGTTGTTTTACAGTTCTGGGTTAATTTTTTGTTTCTTCTTGTTCCAGCACTGCCTCATACTGGTTCTTTAGGCCCCATGGCAGGTGGATTTGGTAGTTCCAGTATGCAGAAGGCACAGTCTCTGATTGATTTAGGATCTAGCAGGTATGGAAGTTAAATTTAAAATCGTTGTATCTTACACTTTAGTAGTATACCTTCCAAAACTTATGGAGCATTTCTGTTCTCCAACTACATTTGTTAAAAATTTGTCTATCTAATATGACCTATCAAGTATAAAAATAGATTTTGATTTTATATGCACAGTAAGTAATATTTTCAGTAAATTGACAAAATATCCAAAGTAGGTGAGGAGGTTAGATGAGCAGTGCCAAAAAGAAGGGAATGTACCTCATTAGTAAATAGAAACAAACTTTACTAAGTGGTTATAAAAGCAATGTTTGTGCATTATGTGCTCATTCATTATAGAGGGCACCATGTAATCAGCAGGCATGTAAGAGTAGGATTTGTTATCAATATTTATGTGTGAATTTGTTTTATGAATAATAGAAGATTATGAATCTTTATAATCAGCTGCTCTGGTTCATTGATTTTAGAGCTTTGCCACACACTCAAGTGAGGGACTGGGCTTACCTATCCAATTGGTCATCCAGGGGTGTCTCCCAAAAGATGGTCCTGAGGGCACCTTTGCCCCAGCTCAGTTCCATAAGTAACTCAGAGGCTCTTGCACCTCCCAGCTGCCTGTTCAGGGCTTGTGGGTGCATGATCTGGGCTCCTCACACACCTCATGTCAGCAGATGTCCTGTAAGGTGACTGTAGGCATGGCATGTGCCTGGAATCATCTTTTTTTTGGTTGGTTGTCTTTTTTTAATTGGAAAGCTTTCTGTTGCTGGTGCTGTACAAAGGAGCCTTTCTCCAGTGTTATTGTTGGCAGCATTTTCACCATCATGTTGTCTCATTCCATGCAGGGGATGTCAATCCAGCTTTGTGCTGGAGAGGCTTTGTTTCTATCAGCATTCTGTATTGCCTTGGATAGCACTTGAAATAGTTTTTTTTTTTACTTGACAGAGCAGGGGATCACCTTAAACAAGGAGGGCTGGATTCAGCTCTCCTGAGTTTGTCTGATTTTCAGAGATGGGACACTGAAAATGCTGGGAGTTTAGATTGAAGTTTTATGGGTGTATCTAAACCCTCCATCAGCACTATCTGTAGAAACTGACTGAGTTGGAAAAGCTCCACTCAGCATGTCATTGTCACAGAAAGAAGAAGCAGAGCTGGAATATGGTGATTAAAATGGCTTTAGAAGTTGCTTTTGGTTATGTTCATCAGATCCATTTTTATTCCCATGGTTATTCATTTACATGCCTCTTAAAGTTACTTAAACAATGACCTAACATTCTTGGATAGTGGAGGCGTTTTCATGTGATTTCCTATGTTATTATTTTGCAGTGGTAGAAGGATCAATTATGTGTATTAGTGCCTGTGATACCAAAGGAAAAGGGTTTTTTAATCAACATGTTGTTTCCTTACAAATGCATCCCTACTTTGACTGTAAAATTCCATATTTGTGATGAAATTACTTATAGCAAGTTAGCAGAAGTAAAACTTTGTGGAATAGGAGATGCTGTGTATCTTCTGTTCCAATGCCTCTTTATTAAGCCAAATGATTTAGAGTTATTTCTTTATCTCTTTTTCTCTTTTGGTTTTCTTTTAATATTTGGTTGGTTGGTTTGTTTTGTTTTTTTGCTTTGTTTTGTTTTGAAATTATATTGCAGTTCAAATTCTTCCTCTAGTGCATCACTAGCCGGGAATTCACCAAAGATTACATCCTCAGACTGGGCAGTTCCTCAGGCCTCCAGATTAAAATACAGACAGAAATTTAACAGTCTTGATAAAAGTATGAGTGGATATTTATCAGGTGAGTAGGACTTTTGGTATGGACTGGGTAAACCAGAGTGTTTCCTGCCTCTAAACATCACAGGCTGAGGGGTGTAATCCCAGCTTGAGGTTTAACTTGCATGTGAAATAGAAGCTGAAATATTGGTGTTCAGACCTATGCAGGAGAGAGTGGATTTCAGACAGCCATCAGTTCATTGACTTGGGCTTTGTGTTAAACCTCAAGGAGCCAAATACACTGGGGAAGCTACAGCAGCTATGGCAGGGAAGAGGAGAAGCCTAGAGTGCTGGGGTCTGACTAGAGGAGCCTGAGAACCACAAGGCTATGGAGTTCAGCTCTGTAAAGTCAGCAGGCATTTTTCAAGCATCGCTCTCTGGACTGAGACTCTTTCTTCTGAAAATGGGGGACGTTCACCATCATTTTTGTGCCATGTGCTCCTGTATCAGTCAATGCTCAGATACTTGGGCTTTATCTTTTGAAAGAAAGCAGCTTGGGAAAGACACTGCAGAACTGCAGCCATTGCTTGGATTTTTTCCAAAGTAATTTAAGAGGGTCCTTGTTGATTTCCAGTGACATCTGTGCTGGGCCATAGCATTGTGATGACTTCAAAAGACTTCATACAAAATTAATACAAGAGGAGAGTTTTACAAAAGTTCTTATAAAATGAGATTTCTCAGTGTAATGCAGCAAGTAGAGAGTGCTGGCCAAGCAGTCAGGAGGTGCAAAGTCAGTGTGTGTGTCTTGTGTGTCTGCATCAGATTTCCCATTTTGAATAAGCACTCTGCCTCAGTTCCCTTGCCTACAAAACAGGAGGACAATTCTTTCCTTAAGGAGAGGGTCTCAGTGTTTTAATCTCGTTCAGTCGATTTTGGACTGAAGGTTTCCTCGACCTGCCTAGAAATGTGTCTGATTCTTTGCCACCAAGGAAAGCTCTCCAGGTGATTGCTCAAGGTTTAGGCAAGCAGTCAGCTGTGCTTTTGTGACAGCTGTGGGGATTACCATAAATACCTATTTTCATGTCAGCTTTTCTGTTAGGTGCTCTGGGTTAAAAAGGTACATGAGAATACTTACATCTTCATTGTGTTCAGGTTGTAATGCCTATTAAACTTGGAAGTAAAACCAACTGATGAGAATGGATTAGATGAATATTAAAAATAAATATGCCCCAGTTTGTGACCCATTTTTTGCCTCATGTGAATCTTTGAATGAAGTGTTTATTTTAATAAAAATCTTTTACACTTTCACTAAGGATTTCAAGCAAGGAATGCCCTTCTGCAATCAAATCTTTCACAGACTCAGCTGGCTACTATTTGGTGAGTTTAGTTACTGATGCAATGTCTTCTTGGTGTTAAGAGGAAATGTACTTTATTAAATAAGAAATTATAGGAACACCACAGATGTAAAATCAGAAAGAGAAAGTGAGAACAAACTGAAAGTTTGTTTACTAGTTTTATTTCTAAGAGACACCTTGAGATAATTCAGTTTTTCATTCTTTGTGTGTGTTTGTTAGCCTCTCTTCTATTACACAGAGTTTAACTTCAGTTTCTGATCCAGGGATGCTCTCACTGAGCTGAGATGAGGTCTTGTTCCTTTCAAAAGTAGGATTCTGAAGTCTAGGTTGTTAGTTTTAAAGTATGGAGGAAGATTAAAAATTAAGTAACCCTTCAGCTTTTTTGAGTTTTACTGCAGTTTCTATAAAGATATCTGCGTATTACATGTTTGTTAAGACTTGCCTGTATTGTGCTGATGGGAGTGGTGAGAGTTGTCTGAAGGCCTGAATGATCTAGAACCTGGACATGGCAGACGTAACTCAGATGTTATACATGAAATTTAGTGGTCCAACAGAATTCACAACAGCTTTACATCTCCTCTTGAGTTCCCTTTCTTCTTCCTCTGTCCCAGGACAGTCATTTGTGTCTTTAGCAACAGCAAAGCTCAGCTTGTTTGGTTTCATGCTGTGAAAGTAAATGTGGAGTGTGGGGTTGTATTGCTTCCCTCTGGAGTCTGGGTGAATAAATCAGGTGTGCAGTGGCTCTTTTCCTTCTGGGGATGTATCCTGAAGGTATCAGTAGCCAATGCAAGGAGCTCTGTGTTCCCCTGTAGAGAGAAATAACAGCCCAAATTCCAGTTTTGCCCTAAGAAATTACCAGTATTTCTGCTGAGTGCTTGTTAATGATAATTACTGAAATAATGGTGCTGTTACGTGTGAATGGTGCTGGTGTGTGAACATAACAAAATAGCATCATCTCCTGCTTTTGTTCTTCACCGTGGCGTGTGTGTGTGATGGGGACTTTTTTTGGTGTGTTGTTTTTTCCTTTATGTTTTTCATAGGGTTTTTTTTAAACTGCTTTTTTAATGAACTGTGTTTTTACTAAGTGTTTTGCTTACGTGCAGTCTAAGGACACGTTTCAGCTATTCTGTCTCTATAGTTAGGTCTTTGAGAGAGACTCCTGCTTTCTTGCATTTCCTTGGTTTCACACGAACACACACACACACCACCAGCCCTGCCAGTTTGTGGGAAACATTTTGTAGCTCATATGATCTCCTGCTCCTTAGGGGGGTAGGTGATCCTTTCCCTTCCCACTGCGAGTTACTCTGTGCCAGCTCGTGAATTCTCTGCACTGTCAAGGAGACACAAGGGGACAAAAGAATTCTATGCAAAGCTTCCTCTTGTAGAATTTGACATAATTGTATGTAATGTTTTCTTCGGCTTCAAAAAAAAAACTGAAAAAGTGGTTTCTAGCGTTTTGAGCTGGTTAAGAACAGTCCTACATTAACTTTCCAGCTCTTCTATTTGTTATGCAATAAAGCAAGAGATACTTCTTACTTTCAGTGTTTTATGGAAATGTAAGAGAATTGAGTTTGTTCAGGCTGGAGAAGAGAACATTTCAGTGAAACTGAAAAGAAAGCTTCACCTGAAAATAGCCTACAAGAAAAATGGAGAGAGACTATTTGCAGGGGCATGTAGAGACAGGACAAGGGGGAATGGCTTCAAACTTAAAGAGAGCAGGTTTAGATTGGACATTAGGAAGAAATTCTTTACTGTAAGGATGGTGAGGCAGTGAAACCGGGTGCCCAGAGAAGCTGTGGATTCCCCATCCCTGGAAGTGTTCATGGCCAAGCTAGATGGAGCTTGGAGCAACCTGGTTTAGTGGAAGGTGTCCCTGCCCATGGCAGGGTGTTGAAACTGGATGATCTTTAAGGTCCCTTCCAGCCCAACCATTCCATGATTCTGTGATCTGAATACCAGTACATGATTAAACCAAATCAAGTATCTCCCTTCATCAATTATTTATATTATTAGCTATAATTATTTTTACCAAAGCATTTTACAGGAATTGTCAGTTTTAAAAATTGTTTTTCCACAGGGCCTTGTTTCAGCTGTAATTTGTGAGTGATTGTGATGTTTGGTTGTAATTGGTGCTGCTGTTGAACCCCTGCAGGTCCCTGGCTGATATAGATGGAGATGGGCAGCTGAAGGCTGATGAGTTTGTGTTGGCCATGCACCTCACAGACATGGCCAAAGCTGGGCAGCCACTGCCCCTGACTCTGCCCCTTGAGCTGGTGCCACCTTCTTTCAGGTAATCACTGAGAGCACTGAAATGTAATATATTTAACACAGCTGTGCTATGTCTCTAACAGTGGTGGGGTGGGTTTTTTTCCTCTCTAGGAGTGGAAAATATACTGAAAATATAAATGGAACTCTGCCATCTTACCAACCTGTGCAAGAGGAGGAGCCACAGAAAAAACAGCCAGGTAAAAAACAGTGTTCATGTTCTTAATGTGTGGGGCTGTTTTTGAAGGGCACTGAAACCTTTAGAAAGTGGAAGAAATAATCCAATCCATGGAGAGCTTCATTTCAGGAGCTAGATCCCTTTTAACTTGGATGCTAGGAAGGTTGTAAAGTGGATGTAGTCAGCTTGTTGCATCTGATAGAATTGAGAAGGCAGGGACAAAGGCTATTTTTAGCTGTGGCAAAGGAAAAGTGTGCTGATTAATAATGTATTCTGGAAAATAAAACGTTCATGGCCAGACACTGCTCTGCTACTGCAAATTGTTTTCATTTGAAAGTTCCTGGCATTACTGGCCATTCTGAAAGCAGGAGGGTCCAGTGTAGTTCAATTCTTGGCAAACTGGAAGCAATTTGAACATAACAAATTCTGTTACTGACAATGTTACAGGGACACTGCAAGACAGGACTTGCCTCTCTTTTTGGCAGGGTGGTTGCTGGGGTCCTAAACAATTCCTTTATGTCTCTTTTTATCCTCGTGTGCAGTAATTGAGCTTGATCCTGTTTTGGTTTCTCATAGTTTTAACTCCAGGGACTCTTACAGGGAGCACCCTTAAAAACTAAGCTCTTTATCCATGTGTTAATGTTTTCTGCACATTGGAAAACCTTTTGAACAGCAGACAGTTTTCTCCCAGCTTATAAAAGCTGTTCTTTTATGTTTTCCTCTAGCATTCTTTCCTCTTTCATTCTTTAGAGTGAGAGCCTTTCCTGTAACATTCAAATCATTTTTGTGGTAATTTTTAAACTGGAACTTTTTCTTCTTTTATTTTTTCCCTCAGTTGGAATGTACTTAGGAAAATTTAGAGGTATTTTTGAACAGAAAAATAATACTTTAACAAATGGAAGATGCTTACATCATCCATGACTGAACAACCTGAGCTTGCCAAGAAGTATCTATCTTTAGTGGCATAACTGAGGTCCTTGTTTGAGAGTGGTGTTTTGCACAGGGCAGAAATAATGACCTTTTCTTATTTTAGTGACATTTGAGGACAAAAGGAAAGCCAACTATGAGAAGGGAAACATGGAGCTGGAAAAGCGCCGGCAGGTCCTGCTGGAGCAGCAGCAGAGAGAGGCTGAAAGAAAGGCTCAGAAAGAACGGGAAGAACAGGAGCGAAGAGAGAGGGAACGCCAGGAGCAGGAACGGAAGAGGCAACTGGAAATGGAAAGGCAGCTGGAGAGACAACGGGAGCTGGAGAGACAGAGGGAAGAAGAAAGGAGGAAAGAAATAGAAAGGCGGGAGGTTGTTTTCTTAACATTCCTTTTTAACGCTCTAAGGAGTGTGTATGTGCATACACACCAAAGCCAGGGTTTGAGTGCTGGCTTTGGTTCTGTCTCCTGGCCTGGCTGATGTCAAGGTTGTCTTGGAGAGAGAACACCATTTGTGTTTGTTATAAATGTTGGTATAGGTTAAAGATTTTCAGATACTTCACAGGACAGATGAGATTTTCTTGGGCATATTTCTTGAATTTTTGCAAAAATTTGTATTCCAGACAAGACTCTACTGAATTCATAACTGATAACATTTTGACAACAAAACTTGAGACAAATTTGCTTCTACTTGGTGTCTCAGTGCATGCATCACACTTCCATATTTTATGTAGTTCTGTGAAATATTCAAAGGAGGTTATGAGCAGTATCTGTCAATGTGCTGTTTTATGGGCAATATTCCAAGCTGCAAATGCTTTCTGAATTATGAAGCTTTTTTCATCCAGAGTCAGGAGTGTGGCACAAAGAGTCTTGTAGGGATCACTTCCTGCATTCTTTGATAGTGAAGTGTATAAGAGCACTTTAGAGAAGACATTACATTGTGTTGCTGTTGTGCTGTTTAGAAATGGAGCACATTATATTAAATCATGTTCTCTGAGTTCTTCATCTCCACTGTAATTTAAGGTAATGCAACTTTTCCTCAGGCAGCAAAGCAGGAGCTCGAGCGCCAGCGGCGACTGGAATGGGAGAGAATCCGTCGCCAAGAACTTCTTAATCAGCGTAACAGGGAACAAGAAGAAATTGTCAAGTTGACCTCTAAAAAGAAGAGCCTTAATCTTGAATTAGAAGCCCTGGTAAGAGAGGAATTTCACCACATATGCTGAAATACAGTATTTTAAATTATACAAATATTAATACCTGCATTAATGGCCCACTAGGAGTTCCATTCTGTTTTGGATGACAATGATGACTCTAAAGCAGGTGTTTTGGGTTGTTTTAGAGAACTGGTTGTGAACTAACCTGCCCACAGGCTTAGCAAAGGGATTTTTGCCATATGTGGTGCAATGTGTCTCTATTTTCTTTCCAGACTGACAAACATCAGCAGATCTCAGGCAGGTTGCAGGATATTCGTAGCAAAAAGCAAATGCGAAAAACTGAGCTGGAGGCATTGGATAGGAAATATGACCAAGGAATCATGGAAGTCAAGCAACTACAGCAACAGCTTGAGGTGTGTAACTTTGTTAAGCTTATGGTTTTCTTTTACCATATTCTTTGTTTCCCTAATGCTGTTGATAATGCATCCCCATAGGGAGGAGTATGGAGTCAGTTGGATTGCAGTGGAGAGAGGAAATAGGCAAGACTGTCAGCATTGCAGAGGCTTTTAGTTTTGTCTGTCGTGCTAAACAAATTGTTGTATGCACTAAAATGAGCTGAGAGTTAAATAACGGTTGTGAAAACCTCAGCTATTCTTTTGTGGACTGATAATAGAGATTCCTCTTTAATTTTGAATTCTTCTGTGGCTCCAGACTCAGATTTCTTTTGAGGAATGTTGTCCTGTGTTCAGACTAAGTTGGTATTTTGGTTCAATTACCTTGCTGCTCTTTTATCTTTTTTTTCTCTATTTGAGTAACAAGACATTAATTATTTCTAATCAGTTGACTACCATAAATTATCCTCTGCCAAATTTTTATGTGATGCTTCTGCTTGTCAGAGAAACTTCTTTTCATGTTGTTATTGTTTTATGTTAGGCTTGAGGCAGTCACCTTAAAATGGTCTTGTGATAATATTTACACTTTTAGCATGTTTGTTAAATATTTTTCCAACTGTGTTAATGATTTGGGGCCAAAAGCTCTCAATTGTAATATTATTTCTAGTAAGAGTACAGAAATATTTTTTTTCTTTATCTAGTAATAATAACCTGCATCCCTGTTTCATTAACATGAGTTGAAGCTATGTTTGAAAAGTCTCTCAGTTTTACTTAATCATTCAAAAACAATATTAAAGATTTTTTATGTTCTCTTCAATATCTACAGGATTATCAGAATAAACTAATCTATTTGGTTCCTGAAAAGCAGTTGTTAAATGAAAGGATAAAAAATGCTCAACTTGAAAACACTCAGAGTAAGTGCCTGCACATGAGTTCTATTCTTGATTGCCTTGCTGATTTCTCATCCCTTCTAATCAAGGCTGAAGGGTACAGAGGTGTTAATACCACCTTCACTTCTACATTTTCCCAGTATAGTGCCATTGTCTCATCTGCATTCCATTATCTCCTTCATATTCCAAATAAGGGGCTAACAAACACATTTTGGCAAGAAAGCACAGATTTTGCTTAAAACTTAATTTATACAGATTATGTAGCTCACAGTTATCACAATTTGTCCTGTTTTTTGGTAGTCTAAACTCAAGGGAGTTCATTTCTGTAAAGATTGCATTGATCTTTACTTCAAATTACACTGGAAGTCTCTGTCTAGAGAAACTTGGTATGAATTGGTCTGATATAACAAAAAAAACCTTGCAAATTATTCAGTATGTATTGCATGGAATACCTGTATGCCTTAGTTCAGTATTGGGGATATTTCCTCTTTGTGCTGCATATGAATAGAAAGGTAAATAAAGGGATTTTTGTGAGGAAGGAGGTTTGGATTGTGTATATAATAGGAAAATAACAAACAATTATTAAATACTGGGAAAAAATTATAAAAAAACAGAAACACTTGTAAAATTGTTTGTCTTTTCTTATGCAGGTACAGGAGGCAATTCAGTGCACAAGAAGTCCCAAGAAAAAGAAGAATTATGCCAAAGACTTAAGGAGCAACTAGATGCCCTTGAGAAGGAAACTGCTTCTAAACTTGCTGAAATGGATGAATTTAACAGTCAGCTTAAGGTACTTGCATTATCTAAATATCCTACACTTATAAGCACTGTATTTTATTTCTTCATCCAGTCATAAATGTTGGTGCCACTTTCACCAGGCTTCCAAAAAGTTTTCTCCAACTTCAGTGTCAAATAAGAATTATCAAAAGTCTTGGAGTAAATAATACAATAAAAATGCAAACATATTGCTAATGTACTAAAATATGAGTCTCTTGCTAACTATTGCTTTGCATGACTCAACTATTGCTCACTTTCACCTTCTGCCTTCTAGAACTCATTTTGATTTAGAATTCAAGTTTCTCAGGCCCTTGCACATTCTGTTCTTACAGTATGAGGTCATATTTGCTGCTATTTTTGAATTGTGTACTGAACACTTGACTTTTGTTGATAGACCTGCTTAGTTTCACAGTACACTGTGCAAGGTCTGGTGGCAGATTTGGGCACGATCCTAAAAGTGTAGGCCACTTATTTGCTAATATTTGTTAATTTGTTGTAAGCTAAGAGTTGTTGACCACTGGCTCTAAATTTTTGTTTCTGAAATTTTGTTTCTTGGCCTGCCTAAAAGCTCAGGCAGCTCTCACAGGTAGCACACATCCATTAAACTTTATTTGCCACCTTACTCCAAGTGGCACTGGTGGGAACTTTTTCCTTAAGTAATGGATTGATGTTGGGCCAGTACCATGGCTCTGTACTCTCCAATAAAAAAAAGGCCACAAAAATTTGTAAATGTGTAAGGAATTTATTTTCTTTTTAAAAGTGGCTTCATGCAATGGGCATTTTCAGTTACTTGTTTATTGCATGGCTTGCTGTGTTCACTGGCTGCATCCACAGTTCAGTCTTCCCTAAAATATGTTTTACAAAATACAGTGCAAAGATTAATTGGCTTTTTATCTGCCTTATCTTACAGTGTGAGAATATGGATGATTCTGTTCTTCAGTGCCTTTTGTCTCTGCTAAGCTGTCTCAACAACCTCTTCCTCTTACTTAAGGTTATTTTCTAATCTTTGGCTTTTTTATTTTTCAATTATTTCGCAATTTTTCTCTGCTTACCCTTTCTGTTTGGATGTACAACTTCTATTAAATACATTTTCCCAAAAGAAAATCAGTAGGCCATTTTTCTATATGCTAGCTTTTACATCCTCTTTAAAACTTAATGTCCTTACCTGCTTAAAATCCAAACTGCAGAATACTAAGAGCAAAATACTGACTTTTAATTTTTTAATTTCTTGATGGACTGTTCTCTAAGTTGTTTCACCCAAACATTTTTCTTGTTAGTTAAGGTAACATGAACCAAAAAAGTAGTCTCAGATGGAAACAGTGTCTTCTCCCACTTTTCCATCTCTTGCTCTGTACGTGCATCCATCCATCCTAAGCTGTGAGTCAGGTATTTGAGTTCTTGTCTAAGTTTAAAAATCTAGAAGTAGCATCAGAGTGCAGAATATGGTATGGTAAACACAATGCTGTCAAACCTCCAGATTAACTCAGTACTAAAACCTACTGGCTGTCTTTCAACACTACTTTTGTCTGCTGAGGTCAGAAATACTTTTAGAATAATTTATGAGGAAAAAAACCCAACAGAATTACCTAACTGAGCCTTTCATTTTGCTTTGCATGAGGGTTTTTCTGTCCTTAAGAATATGAGAGTTTTTCTAATGTAAGTTTGCTTCCATAGTGCTCCTGAAATTCTGGGCAAAATAAGAAGGAAAAATATTCCCAGCTGAATCTACTTGAGAAAAAAATTGTGGTCAATTTCTTGCTTTAGTTTGTTGCTACAGAGACTTCCGATGACACAGCAATCTTGTTACCTTGTCTTTCTCATATAAATTGCACCATACATCTTAGGCAGCATGATTCTTGGTAGAGGTGCATATTGTAGTGGAAATGATTAATTCTTAATTGCTTTATTTGTATCTATGAGATCAGATACAAAAAGTCAGGGTTTACCTGTTACATTGCTCAGTGCATATCAGCAGGATTCCTAAGAAAAAAGACTGAAGTATCTTAGAGGTGTTTTGCAACATGATGAAGTACAGTCTAAAGTAATTCTATTATTGTTGATTTTTTTCTGTCTGTAAATTTAATTATTGAAAAGATTCATGCTGATTTTTTGCTCGGAGAAAAAGACTGTTATCAGAGGGAGGTGGAATAGGAATTGAAGGATGTGTTCAAAAAGAAAAATACTAAAACTGAAAAGTTTACAAGTACAGGAAAGTCCAGTCAGAGTTAGTGTCTTTAAGTTGTGGTTTCCTGCAGTGGTAAGACTGCTGGGTATATTTATGAAGTTTTTCTGGTTTAAACATGGGACTGATCACTCAGGAAGCATCAAGGGTGAGCACCCTACTGCAGGATGCTTTCTCAGGTTATGGTATAGTGTTGGCTTCCAGCTGAAATCTTCCTCCTTGTAGTTACTTAAAATATAATTCACTGCCTTCAGTAATGCTGTGTTTGAACACTCCGTTTTCTGTCTTCCCCCCTCCTCTGTCATATTTGGCATTTCCAGCAGGTGTAGGACTGGAAGGGCTCTTTGAAAGCCCAGATTACATCACTGGCTTTGCAAACCTACCATCTCCTTTTATACTTCTGTTGATTTGAATTTCTTTGCAGTGACCTCCAAGGATTATTAATAACTTAATACTACTTTGGCCATTTGTATTAAAACTTGGTTGAAAAAGCATTAAATGCCTGGATGCTTTTCTCAAAGATTGGCTTTATTCCCTTTTATGTACTCCATTGTTCCCTCCCTAGGACCTGAGGGAAAGTTACAGCACACAGCAATTAGCCTTGGAGCAGCTCTACAGGATCAAACAGGACAAAGTAAGAGAGGTACAAAAGAGAAGAGCTGAACTCGCACAGAAGAAGCGACTGGAAGATGAGGCTGCAAGGTGATCATGCTGAGTGTATCAGTGCTGCAGTTCTTAAAATAATGCTGCTGTGACTTTTAAGATAAGATCTATATTTTTAGTGTAAAAATATATCCTATTGGTTTCCTTAGAGGAAGCATTTTATGTAGAGTACCACTCATGATTTATATTTGATTTGAGTAAAGAGACAGAGCTAGTGGACTTGTAGTGTGGGTGGTTCATGGACTTTGCTCATGACACTGTTTTTCTGCGGGTGATGAAGTTTCATAACATTTGTGACAGTCTAAGAGAGCCATGTGCTATGTGTGGTGATAGCCTGTTAATTTTTTGGTTGTACACAGCTGAGTGATGGAGTAACAGCAGCACTGAACAGCTCCTACTGCATCCTGCCACGTGCTTGGAAACACTAAAATGCCCATCAGAGGAGTGGATGTTTCACAGGGAATGGATGAAAAGGTCTCATCTAGACATTTTTAAGAAGATGGCCCAAAGGGTTAGGTCCTCCCTCTTCAGAAGAAAGGTCTTGACAACTAAAATATTGTGTTGAATTGGATACTGACTTCTTTAGACAGATGAGGCACAAGATAAAATCTGAATAGTTACAGAGAATAGTTGGGTTTCCAGATCCTGTCTGTTGCAGTGTGGTCCTGGCAGGGATAAGCACATTGGATAGATTACAACTGCTGAAGGCAAAAATACCAAGCTGCCAAGATCAGTATGCAAAGGCTATTTTTATCTGTGTACCTGAGTGAAATTAATCTCTTTGGAATCTCATTGTTTCCAGTCAGGAGATTTGGATACTGCCTTGCTGGAGAGCTTAAATCCAGCTCGGTTCAATTATCAGACCAGTTCTTGCTATCAGGATGCAGGTGGGCAGAAGTGCTCGTGAAGGCACTGCACAGGTGATGGACTAAAATTATTGAATTCTAATAAATTTGTTATTTTTATGTAGAACACACTGGCACCCATGTTAAGCCATTGTCTGTGGTGGAGCTGATGACCCTGAGAGCAGAGTGATCAATGTCATAAACTCAGTTTTGCTGACAAGTGTCACTGATTACTGTGGGAACACAATCTCATTCATTTTTATATCTATGTTCTCTTACCTCTCTCATTCCTTTCTTCCAGGAAAGCAAAACGGGAGAAGGAGAGCCAATGGCAGGAAAATATCCGAAGGGAAGAGGAAGAGAAAAAGAAGCGATTGGAGGAAGAACGAATGCAGGAAAAAGCCCAAGAAAAGCTGAAAGCTGAAGAAGCAGCTGCCATGATGAGAGAAAGGGAAAACAAACAACAGCTTCTTGCAGAGGAGGAGAAGAATAGACAAGCCACGCTCCTGAGGGAGGTGGAACAACAAAGGCAGAGGCAACTGGAAGAAGATAAAAGAAAGCAAGAACAAATAGCAAAAGAAGCTGAGGAGAAGCGCAAGCAAAACGAGGAGATAAAAAAGATAAAAGAAGCAACCGACTCTCAAGAGGTGGAGAAACACACTTCTAAAATAAACATAAATGAAAAGTTTGCAGATCTGTTGAAGCCGACAGAGGGAAAAAGTCTTAAGCCACCCTGGAAAAATGAAGGTAATCTCAAAATTGTTAGACTTTTGGACTTTTACTTTCCTGAGTGTTCTCTCACTTTTCAGGTGTATTATTATTGATGTGACTCTATGGCAGACTTCTTGCCTGAGATACAATTGAAAAGAACCCAAACCAGCAATGTTTCATGTCTTTTGTCAGTTATAAATGATCCTATAAACTTAAGTTACTCCTTCTGTCAGTTTTCAGCACCTATGACTGATGACAAATCTTCCAGTGATCATGGTTAACAAATAGCAGTTGCTGGGAACAGTAATATTTTAGGTTTTTCCTAAGGCTTGCACTTTCTTTCACTAAAATTGAATGCTAGTATGGAGGGGATTTGTTCACTGATGAGAGATGGGCAGGTAACACTCAGAAAATGGATTTCTTAACAGTGAAATGTAGTTTATTTTTGCATTACTCAATGCCTCAGATGAAAAAAACAAAGAACTGAATGACTATACCTAACTCTAGCTGTGGGACTTGGAAAAGTAGTGCTTTAACAGTATTTTCACTAAAGGCACATTTGATTTCCTCCTTCATTAGTTCTTGTCAGTTTTTATTAGCCACTTTTCTCACTGTTCAGCAAAGATCAAATTAGAACTGGCCTGAAAGATATTTGCACACCTCAGCTAAACCTTGTAAACATTCCCTGTTTGCAACATCAGTCACTGACTTGGAGAACAGAGATGCAAAGATAATAGAAATTGTGATATTTTGCTTTTATAGGTTTCTAAATAAAATCTTCACAACATGCTGCTGAACATTTATTGTTGCAACAGTGGAATCTTTTCAATGTGGAACATTATAATGGTGTTAAATGAGGCTTTATTAAAGCACTGGCTTAGCCAGAGCAGTGTGGCAAGGAAAGAGGAGAAGATTAAAATGTCATTTTTAATGATGTCTAGCAGAAGGTGTCCCTGCCCATGGCAGGGGATTGGAACTAGATGACCTTTAAGGTCCCTTCCAGCCCAGCCCATTCTGTGTTTCTATGATTTTTTTTTTCACTGCAAAAGTCAATGCATTTTGTTGTCTCAGTTATATTTCCATGATTGGTGTGTTAAACTGATGCCCTGGTGATCTCCTCTGATACCTGCGCTGTGTCTGGGGCAAGAACTGATATTTCTACCCGTTGGTTAGAATGATGGGGCCCCAACTGAGTGCTTGTGTCTCAGCTGTGTCAGTGTAACTGGTTTTCTTCCCTTCCAGGCAAGGCAGCTGGTGCTGCAGAGTCGAGGAATTCCATTGCCTTGGTAAATTACAGAGCTTTGTATCCCTTTGAGGCAAGGAACCACGATGAGATGAGCTTTAATACTGGAGATGTAATTCAGGTGAGATTTGGTATTCACATTTAACTTGCAAAAATTAACCCTTTTCTCTAGCCCTGAGATGCACAAAGTCTTAAGTGTCAGAAGCATTGTGTTGATGTATTGTAAGGTTTACTCAAAATTTAAATTAGATTGCTACTTTATGTTTTTTTAAACAGATGAGATTAGGATTAGTTCACCCAAGATATTTCTCTGAGTTTTACACATTCTAGATACGTTTACAATCTCTTTAAATATAAGAATTGTGAATGCTAAACATAAACTTTCTAAAATTAGTACATCAGAAACAATGTAGTTGTTGCAGTTCATTGCACATGTACAAGTTGGCTTCTGAGTGTTTGCTTGAAATATGAGCATAGTTAATAGAGACATTAATTATTTATTGATGGCATTTGAATTAAAATCAAATTAGTTATGTAACAAGTAGATGTGAAAGGTTCTTTTGAATCTTAATACTGTTTTCCAGTGGATTCTTAACAGATTTCTGGTTGTCTGAACAACCTGGGCTAGTGGAAGGTGTCCCTGCCCCTGGCAGAGGGGATGGAACCAGGTGATCTTTAAGACCCCTTTCAACCCAAGCCATCCTGTGAATCTGTGATTCTCTTTCTGAGTGTTCCTTTATCAATCTTCCCTCAGGCAGATAGAGTAATTTATCCTGTGTCCATTTATTGTAGCACTTTTCAGAATTTGCTGTCTGTAATATTACAGCTGGACCATGAGATTGGATACCTTGTGGCATCTCAGTTGAAATCTGTGTTATTTCATGTATATTAGTTATTAGCACTTGTTTGAAAATCTTCACCTGCAGGTGAACCTGTGAAAACTGATTTACAACCATGGTAATACAGTTTCTAATGTATAAGTATGTGTGGTTCCTCCTCATTCAGGCTGTAAGTAATACAAGTAGGTGATAAGAAAGAATTTATAAAGCAATGTGGTACAAAATATTAAAACACTTGACTAAATTAGCTTTCAGTTTGGCAGTGTTAAAGCATTTATTTGCATTTTCATACCGGTGAACCATGGAAGAGGGAACAAGAGAAGTAGGTTTTGCTTTGACTTCCCTCTCAGCTATAATTGTATCATTTAACTGCTGATAACTGATTTCAGAAATAGGCTAACAGCTGCCTCCTCCTCCTCCTCTTGCATCCCAAACCCCAGCTAAGCTAACCAGCTGATAGTGTTTGATGGGCTGCTAATTTTTAGCCAATTTTCACTAACTGGCTAATTTGCAGCATAATGGAAGCTTCAGGATTGCTGTGAATGTTTAAGGATGCTCTATACTTAATCACATGGTAAATAACAGAATTTTTGGATGTGTTTTGGGTGCAGTCAGCTGACAGAGTTAATTATATCTGTGAGCAGAACAGCAGCAGTTGTTTCCTGCTCTGCTGGGCTCACCAGCCCCTGCCTCTTGGCTGCACATTCAGCAGAACCCAGCAGAGTACAGTGGCATTTTTGGCAGGACAGGGTGGCTCAGAGGCACTGCATGTTCCCCATGTGCACCTCTGGGGCGTGCTTGAAGCGGTGCAGCGTCCCTGAGCAGCGTCTGTACCTGTGTCTGAAACCAGTGCAGCTGCATCATCACGGGGCAAAATCAGCTCAGTTTTGCCAGGGCACAGTGAAAATGCTGATCCTGGTGTGGGCACTGCCCCTATTCAGGTCAGAGAGCCAGCAGGTGCTGACATACCAGGTACTCTGCTTGTTTCATGCTGCTAATTCTCCTTCCTTTGTATTTCTCCTCCTGTCCATAGGTTGATGAAAAAACTGTGGGAGAGCCTGGTTGGCTTTATGGGAGTTTTCAAGGACATTTTGGTTGGTTTCCGTGCAATTATGTAGAAAAAATACCAGAAGGAGAAAAAGCTTTATCTCCTAAGAAAGCCTTACTTCCTCCTACAGTATCTTTATCTACTACCTCAGCTGCTTCAGAGTGAGTTGTTATGTTTGTGTTTAAATTGCCTTTTCTAAATTTAGCTAGCACATTATGTGCTGTATAGTTTCACTTGGTTTTAAAATATAAAGACAGAAAACTTACTGAAGAACCTTCTTAAAAGTCTTGGCTTGAAAAATTTAAGTATTTGGTAGTTTGCTTTGCATTGTATAGAGTATCAGTTTTATAGATGTTGAAAAAAAAAGTTCTCTGCCTGAGGTACTTTCTAAATAAAAGTTGTAATTTGATAAATATGCCTTGTGTTAAATTTGCAGACCACTTCCACCAACTAAATCTGCAGAAGAATCTGATTACCAAAACATCCCCTTTTCCAGCCTGAATGTTAGCACAGCCTGGCAGCAGAAATCAGCTTTTACTCGTACTGTGTCCCCTGGATCTGTTTCACCCGTTCATGGACAGGTACTTGTGCAGAACTTGCTGTATTTCAGATTCATCTTAATGAAAATGATTTAAATCAAAACCAGAACACCACACAACTTTGCTAGTTCTGGGTGCACTGAACAGGCTGGAGGATAAAGAAGCTCATCTAAATACTCTACTAGTGCGCATTGCTCTAATTCCATATATTTCTAGGGACCACTGAGCAAGAAGACTCATCTTTCATAAAGACCTAAAATCTCTAGATTCTCTCTAAAATAATTTTCACCTATAATTAGACACAGAAGATATTTCTAACAAATAAGAAACTGAGTTGCATGCGTGCATTGATGTAAACAAAGTTATTCAGCCATCACTTAGGAATAAAGTTGCTTAACCTACAATAAAAGATACACCAGTGTTTGTTTTTAACAATTGAACCAGTTGGGACAGTGTTGTCAACCAACATCACTTCTGTCTTACAGGGGCAGCCTGTAGAGAACCTAAAAGCACAAGCACTTTGTTCTTGGACTGCAAAAAAAGATAACCACTTGAATTTTTCAAAGAATGACATCATCACTGTCCTGGAGCAGCAGGAGAACTGGTGGTTTGGAGAGGTACATGGAGGAAGGGGCTGGTTTCCAAAATCCTATGTCAAGCTCTTACCTGGGAGTGAAACCAAGAAAGAGGAGTAAGTGTGACTTTTGTTGTTGTTTTATTCAGCAGTTTGCAAAAAGAGGTGGTTTAGAGTGCAAAATTCTTGCAGTGCTTTAGTGTACAGAACACAAACGCCATTTAGAATTTACACTGTGTCATTTTAGGCTTTTATTATTTCATTCTGGAAAGCCAAGTAATGTTGGGCTCACTGCTGTGTAACTATAGACAGTCTTGCTAGGCTGAGTGCTGTGAAACATCAGTGGTGTTTGATTATTCATCAAGTGCCAGACTTTTTATTCATTACCAAGTCTCCTCTCTTGCAGTGCAGTTGCATTCTGCCTCTAAAGGTGCCAATTTTTAAGTGACCCAAAACTAATTGTAAGCTCTGCACAGAGCAGTAGTGCGTTTCTCTTCACTTGAAAAGATCATTATGCCTGTTCTAATGCTCCAGGGTAACTGTTCAGATAAAGTCTGGTTACTGCTGGGATGGCTTCACCACTGTGTGTAAATTGTTCTGTTCATGCGTTTTGCTAAAACTTCTTAGAAATTCTTTAGAGTAGGAGAATTTAGTAAAAAAATTTAATTTACTTCTTTTGAATAACATAATTTGTGAATGTATCTTTTCCTTTTTATCACATGGTATTTTTTTAAGTGGTATGCTCTTGGGTGCCATAAATATATTAAATATCAGTAATACTTGGTGCTGTTTGATAGTCAGTAACTATTAATTGTTAACTACAATTAACTTTGTAGTCAATTCAGAGTCAGTACCAGCTCTGATACAACCAAAGTGATCTTAGTCTCACATGAATTGAGAGATTTGCTCTTGATCAGCCTCTTGGTAACACAAAGCTTTTTTTTTTTCCATCTCTCTGCAGACCAGAAGCTATTTATGCAGCTGTAAACAAAAGGCCTTATACCCAGAGTTACACAGCAGGAGAGGGTAAGACAGCATGGAAAAATGGCTGAACTAATGCTACAGTCTGGTTCTGCTTAATGACTTGTAAATATAGTTCAGTTTGTGAGGAGTTTCTGAGCAGCACTTTGAGTGCTTGTCCAAAACACACAGTGCAAATGTTCAGCTGTTGATACAAGAGTTCTGAACTAGGAACTTAAGGTTATAAGTAATTCAGGTTGAGCATAGGCCTAGGTTCTGTTATTGAGACTTCTGCTGGAGCATGAATGTATTTCTGAAAACCCATAAGCAGAGTTCTCTTCCTGCTGTTCTCTACTGTTATGCTGTTCTGTAAAGACATAAGAAAGGATTTTTAAACTCCTGAATGTGGATCATTCTCTTACAGTCAGTAAGGAGCAGAGAAAACAGTTATTACTGGTGCAAAATTTCTAGTGTATCTCCATGCTTCCCTGATTATATTTTAATTGCACATGTGTTTTTTCATTACAAAGTTGTGTGCCTGTAGGAGGAAATGTGAGTACAGTCAAGCAGGTAGGGAGGTCAGTTCACAGACTTGTGGAGGTGTGATTCCTGTTGTGACCACACTGGAGAATGCCAATATCTCTTTGTCTGTGCTGAGGTTCCTTTGTGCCCCTCTGAAGCTGTTCTCCCCTCTCTCTGCTCCTTGCACAGAGTACGTTGCCCTCTATCCGTACTCAAGCTCCGAGCCCGGTGACCTGACGTTCGTGGAAGGTGAGGAGATCCTGGTGACTCAGAAGGAAGGGGAGTGGTGGACCGGGAGCATCGATAACAGAACTGGAATCTTCCCCTCCAATTATGTCAGACCAAAAGATCCAGACGTGAGTTCATTTTCTGGGAATTAACATGTGATATTTTCTCTCAGTTTTATTCTGGGTTTTATTCTGGGTTGGCACCCAGCTCTTAGGTAGGGATTTTGAGCAGAGATTAATATGCTTGACAGAAAAGAAAATCCTTAGTAGCTTGAGTGCTAAATCAGAGCTGTAGCCAGTGTCACACTGCCTCTCTTTCTGTACAGGATGGTGTTTTGTTAAATACAGGCTTAAAGTCAAAATCTCCATGTGGTTTTAGTGTAAACTGTACTGGTTTTAATGTACATTAAAGGTGGTTGTTGTTTTGTCTTTGTAGGCTTCTAGCTATGCTGGCAAAACTGGAACAATAAATAAGAAACCCGGTAAGTGTGTGATAACCTTTTAACATTTAAGGCTGTTTCTCAAGTAACTCTGAGCATTTAGGTTCATAGCAGTGTTTTAATGGTGGCTGATGTTCTTAGCTGCAAGTTGTGTACCAGGATATTTCTGTGGATCCAGCTCTTACTACAGTGAAAAAATAACAAATGCCATTACTGTTTTCTTTCAGAAATCGCTCAGGTTACTACTGCCTATGCTGCATCAGGAACTGAACAGCTCAGTCTTGCTCCAGGACAGCTGATACTTATTCTGAAGAAAAATGCCAGTGGATGGTGGCAAGGAGAGTTGCAGGTAGTGCTTCAAGGAGAAATAATTGTGACTTCATGAATGGCAAGGAATTGCTCTCAGGTTTAATTGAAAAAAACAACTAAGTATAGAGTTATATAAAAGCTGGTCAGAAAGTTATCCTGTATAAACCAAAGGGGAAGAAAATCTGTGTGGTGGATTTTTTTTGTTTGTTAGCTTGGTTGGTTGGCTTTTTTAAATCTTGGGTTCCTGGGGGTTTTATGGTTTTTTTAGAGTTGATTTTCTTGGTCACATAAAATAGTAGAACTGTCGATTAACATGGAGGAGGAGGCAGAGACAAGTTGACAGTTACTTAATTGATTAGGATTTAATTGGTGGAACATTAAACTGTAAATTTATTCTAATGAAAGGACAGGTGGGTTTGGAAGCTGGAGTTGGAAGCTTGTTTAATGCGAAAGTGCTGTTCCCACTTCTCTCCCTTCCCCGCCTAGGTTTAAGAAGAATGTCCTGTAAAAGTGCTCTTGACCTCATTAGAAACTCTGGATATAATGAATAGGTGGAATATTCATAGAATGAATTTTCAGCCCTGCAATTGAGTTGTACTCTGAAATCTCACTTAAAAATTTTGGGTGAACATATTAGGGTGCAGCTTTATCTGAATTGCATTGTTTTATGCTTTAGTCAGATTTTTTATCTTTTGAGATTCATGTAGTAGCTGTTTAGAAGCCTGACTTCTTGTCTTTTGTTGGCAAAATTCTGTGACATATTGGTTGCAATTTTTTCCAGTCTATGGACTATTCAGTTTTTCAGTTGAGTAATAACCATTATAAACATTTACAGGCAAGAGGGAAAAAGAGACAGAAGGGATGGTTCCCTGCCAGCCATGTGAAGCTGCTGGGTCCAAGCAGTGAAAGAGCCACATCAGCTGCTCCTTCAGGTGAAAAAAAAAAACAACTTTGTATTTCATTTCGAATTTTATGTAACTATTTCAAATGTTCATATATCTATGAGGGTCAGGCGTCCATCCTCTGAGCTTTTTAATTTTGATGGTTGTTCTGAAGAGCCATACTCTTCTCTTTTGGAAATTTTGTGTTTCCAAGTGCTAGCTAAAATCTTAGAGCTAGCAAACATTGGCAAGCCACATGGAATTACATGCACTGTTTCTTACAGAGAAGGAGACTAAGCAAATATTCAGGTTATTTCTAGGTTTTTCCATTTGAATGGTTGGGTACAAATTAGGTTATTTCTCAGAAAATGAGCTTTTTTTGCTTCTATGTGCTTAAATTATGCTGTTCTCCACAGCTATGAGTTGCTTATACAACAGTTTCCTGGGTTTTACTGGACAAAACTTCCCTGTGACTAAAGCAGCAACCCATGATTAGTTAATGCATGTTTTCTCTTCCTCTGCCACATTTTCCCCACAAGTGTCTGCAGTAAGATAATCACACTCACTCTCTTTTCAGCCATTAAAAGAGGGAAGCATACTTGATTATGTTTTAAAGTGTTTAGAAGGCTAGTAGATGCAGTCCATTTATTAAAATGTTCACAGATATATAAAGTGGAAATAAGAATTACTGGCTGGCTCAATTTTAAAGAAGTAAAAGAAAAGGGAAGACAATTCTATATCAAGAAAAAAATTGTGGCATTTTTCTTATGCAACAGTGCACGTGAGGTGGTTGTTTCTTTCCTGTGGTTTTGTAAAACATTGAGAAAACAGTTTTAATACTGGTGTAACTCCATTCTACTCTTCTTTCCTTCACAGTGTGTCAGGTGATAGCCATGTATGATTACACGGCGAACAATGAGGACGAGCTCAGTTTCTCCAAGGGGCAGCTGATTAATGTGCTGAACAAAGATGATGCTGACTGGTGGCAAGGAGAAATCAATGGTGTGACAGGTCTCTTCCCCTCAAACTATGTGAAGATGACCACAGATTCTGATCCAAGTCAGCAGTGTAAGCAACCTCTATTTTTAATTAATTTTGTTACTTCATTTCAAAGGTGCATTGCTGTTCTTCTTCGTGTTTGGAATTTGGAGTTCCAGGCATCAGTTGAATTGATTAGCACTTGAAGTACTCTTTCTTTAAATACTTTGTTACAGTACAAGGTACTTCAAACCCTTTTCTAGTTAACCTACAAACAACCAGCACATTACCAACCAGCCAGTGTAGGATAGCAAGAGTGCTGTAGGGTGAACTAAAAACACTGGATTGGGCAGGAGTTCTCCTTCCAGCAAATGCTGATAATTAACATGGAATGGGAAGCAATGCAGGCACACTGCAATTACAGAACTTGCTCGAGTCTTGTAAAATAAGGAAAGGTGCTGTAGTAATTTTAACACAGGTATCAGTTAAGTAAAAATACCCATTAAAAGGATAGGAAAAAGATTTTGGCATTAGCACGTGGTCGGTCCCGTCCTAAATATGCTTGTCCTGGCTCCCAGCATTCCATCTGTCATCCAGTCCTGAGAAACAAGGTACGTGTCAGGACAGAGGTTGAGATGAAAATCACCAGCAGCAGGCTGACAACTGAGATCTAAACTGTACACCTGACAGTCAACATCTTCTCTGCCTCTTTAGCACATAAACACAGTAAAGGTTTCTGGTGTCCCCTACACACACCCTGGTTTTTGGCCCCTGTCCCCAGAGAAAATCCTCCTCTCACAGAAATTTAGCACAATTTTTACTCTCTCAGCTTTTCATCCTGTGATTAAACCAACTTTCACATCAGCCCAGTGGATTTGGGATCATACTATGATGCCAGAGTTGCTCCTTTGACACAACAGGCCTTGTCCCTTCACTTGCTGTTTTTCTCTAGACAATGTTTGGAGTTCTCTTGGGATAAAAACAGCCATCTAGAAATCTGGCTGAGCCTCACTCTTATTAGCCTATAGCTACTGTAGGATCAGTCTGCACTTCAGATTTGATCACATAGTCGTGTTCTTACAGAAAAATTCACAAATTCAAAATGAAGCTTGGGTTGGAAAGTTAAAATATTTTCCCTGCATTAACTTGTTATGGTTCCTGGGCAAAAGAGAGTGTGCACCATTCTTGAGGTTTTCTTTTTAACTAAATTCCTTCTGAGCTCATATTTTTGGTAACACATTGTTCTGGCTTTTTTTTTTTTTAATGCCTCTGGCCAATGTGGGTGGGATATCAAAAACTTCTGGGTTTAGATTGAATTTAACATTCTTTGATTAGATGTAGCTAAATCATTAAAATGGCCCTTTGAAAGCTTTAATTTGTTTGCAAATCTCACTTTCTCACTTTTGAAGAAACAGTATAGACTGTACCAGGTAGGCTATAAGATTAAGATTCTGGCTGAGTATTAAAACTTAGGAATTTTCAAAAATGATAGAGGTAACAGCTTGTCACACCGGGTGTGTTGTTATTTCAAGTTACGTGGTTGAATGTGAGAAGTGCAAGGTGATCACATAAACCACTGATTTTCAGCAAAAACTATGCTAAGACCATGCTGTAATTGGAAACTTTCTGGATGATGAGCAAGTTTTTCTCATTGTTTGCTGGTTCATCATTAAGTTTTCCCTCAGATTTCAGTGATGTGGAATAAGCGTATTTACATCCACATCAAACTGTCTTTTACCAAAGGTTAATGATGTGCAGATGTGCACCACGTCATCTGTACCTGGCCATTAAACTTTTCTGTAAGAACTACTCTATGAAGCAGTTCTACAAAATCCACTTACTGGTGACCAAAGAGTGTGTCAAATTTAAGCTCGTTTTTTAAAATTCTCTCAGGATTTCAAATAAGCTAAGTTACACACTAGTTTTGTGCTGGGCTTTGCCACTCTGTTGGGATACAGGCATTTGGAAACTTAAGGAAAAATCCTGCCTCAAGCTCAGAGCCTGCACAAACCCAGCAGGGCTCAGTGGCTCCAGCTATTCTGTTCAATCTCACTTTCAAATCCCATTTCCCAGATTTCAGCTGCTGCTGCTGGTCAGTTGTGTGAGCAGTAAGCCACTGCTCTGTACCTCTTCTGTAACCAGAGGAATGTTTAAATATGTCCTGAATGAACTTTCAAACTTCTTGGGCTTCCTTAACAATATTTTTGGCTCTTGTTTAAACAGAGTAGAGAAACTATCTATCACGAGTATTCTTGTGAAATCACTAAGGAATTGTCCCACAGAAATGTTGATGTGGCTCTCTACATAACAGCTTTGAGATATGAGAGAATATAATTTTAAAAATGCGTTGTTGCATTTTAAAGAACTGCTGATCTGAGTATTACAATGCCTCTGTTGAATAATAGCAGTTTTTCCCACTGTTTTTTCTAGAACAAGTATAATGGTATTGGAAAGGGAGCAGGCAAATTTGGTTTACTCAAACAGGTTTGTGGCTTAGGAAAATTCTGGTTTTCCTCAGATTTAAAGACCTTTGTATCTGGAGTCTTTTCTGGGAGTTATTAGTTGTAGCTGTAATGGCAAACTTCCCTAGCAAAGAAGGAGCTGGGGTCAGTGAGGTGTCCCTTCTCTTAAGTTGCTGACATAGCTCTGTGAACAGAAAAAAATCACTTTTCTTCTTGGTGTAGCTACACATCCTGGCATAGGACCCCTGTAAGGAAAAAAAACCAGAATTACTTCAAGGTGTTGTAGGTTTGAGTGTTTGTCTCTTAAACACGTGGTGATTGCAGAATACAGGACAGTTGAGTCGTGTTCCTGGTGGCTGTGGTGCTGGTTAGACTTGCTCCTGTTTTAATGACATTTTAATAGCCTTTTTTCTAATGTTTGCACAAAAGCCATCATAAAAAATAAATATAATCAGCAGGTTTCAAAATAGATTTAAAATAAATCTCTGAGTGTTTGAGCAACCATGCAGGGTCAGATCTTGTGTGTTGCCAGTACCTGGTGTCTAGTGACAGGTCCTCTTCTCATCCTTTCCAAGGTATGTGTGAGGGGGGTAGGCACAGTGCTCTTACCATTTCACAGTTCTTCCCAGTGGCCTGGTCTGGAGATCATTTTGTTTTGGCCAGTCTTCATCTGCTTTGCACTTGGAAACTTGTTCTCTTGTTATTTATTGGCTTTTTAAATGAGATACCTTTTTAAGTTTGTCATCTTATCCATGGAACCAGTGTGAGCTGTGTCCTTTTATTTTCTTTAGTTGAGATTTTTCTCCCCTCAGGTAAATTTCAACCATGAAATGTCTAGGGTCAGGTCTTTCCTGTGTTACCAGGATCTGACAAGGACACATCTACCAGGTTCTCTTCCCATTCTTCCTAAGGGATGTTTAAGGTGGGGTAGACAGGAGAGAAGTGTAAGGAGGAAAGACAGCTGCTATGTCTGCAAGCTTGGTTGCTAGATGTCTTCTAGTGTCAGAGATCAGTTCATCCCTCAGAGATGTTCTTGCTCAGGGCTGGACAGCTCAGCAGGTGGACACACCTGTGCTCCATGTGCAGAGGGGCTTCTGGTTCATCCTGAGGTATCTCATCCCATGAGACTCTCAGAGTTGAATGTTGTGCCAGGTCTTTCTACTCTAATCTACCTGCAGTGATTGTTTTCTGTTCACTCCTTCTGCTTTCCATAGCCCAGCACTGCTGCAGTTCCTCTCACATCAGAGTTACTCCTTCAGGTGCTCAGCCTGAGCTCCAGGTTGTTGTTTGTTGTAATATCTCTAGAGCTACCTCATGTTTATCTTCTCCAAACCTCACTTGTAGATGTGACATGTTTGAGACATGAGGCAAGTCCTGCAACAAGGATCTGTGTTTCCAGAAGTTGATTTCCATGTGCAAAAGATCTTTAGTAATTCCTGTCCACATTATCTGGTGGATGAGGCTGACTTACTTTCAGGGATGTTCATAGTGAAAAAACAACTTCTGAACTGACATGCTCATGGCTGGTGCATCTCTGTGTCTGTGTATGGACAGCACATTTTGAAGTTCTCTAGTTCTGCCAAGTAACTTCTCTTTGTGGAGTAACAGTTCATGGTAATAGTGGCTTTGAGGCGTTGCCTGTTGCAGTTCCATGTTGATGTTTTAACACACGAGGATTAATGATTTATTCTAAGGTTTTACTCAACAGCTCCAGAATTTTACCTCTTTTACCAAAGACCAAATACGAAATCAATCCCTTACTTCATAGTGACAGTCACTTTGTATTTCTAAAACTCATTGGTGAATATCAGTCAGGCTTGATAACACTTCCAGGTTGTAATCCAGGGGTCTGGAATAGTGTCTGGATTGCCCACAAGGTGTGTCCCTCTTCAGATCATGTAGCCCTTGCATTCTGAGGGATGTGGTACCTCCTGTTCCATGGACACGAGACTAGAGGCAAGGTTTTAATTTCTTTCAGGCTCAAACAGAATTGAACAGGTTAATTTTTATATGCTGATATGAATAAATTCCAATGAGATTTTTCTTTACAAGTTTAGTTTTTTATCTGATTTTCTAATGTCCCAGTAGAAGTTTCTCAAGAGAGATTCTGGTTTTGTTGAAAACTCAGGAAATTTTGCTGTTGCCTTTTAAAAAACCCTTAGGGCTTGTGTTGAGTCTACGTGACAGAAGTTTTCCTTAGGATAAAACTTTTTTTTCAAATGAATGAGCTGCAGGGGTTTTCAGAGTCAGCAATGGCTGGTCACAAGTACTTAAATTTGTGTATTTATAAGTATGAAACTGCAAGGGTGGAAGCCTGTGATGTCTGTTTTCAGAAAGTTGAATGTCCATCATTCCTTTCTGGCCTTTTTGGTGTTGTTCTGTCTTTGTCCGTAGAATTCATATGTTTCACTCTTCAAATTTATGTTCATTTTACCCTTCTTTTTTTTTTTTTTTGTTTTTTTTTTTAGGACCCAATGTTGTCTTCCAGTGTGAAAGCACCTCAGAGACCCACTATCCAAGTTTGACTAGCATGGAGGCAGGGTGGCCAGCCCTGCTCACGTGTCTGACACAATCCTTTTGCTTCGTTTGAACGTTAGATCCAACCAAGAAATTAGGTTTTTGTGGGTTTTCTTCTCATCTACAGTTTCAGTGGATTTGTACAAGCAGAAAGGATAGTGGGTCTTTGTGTGGCTTTCACTGCTGTTCATTCTTGTTTCCTTTAGTATTTCCTTTGGAATTGATAACTGTAGTCATTAGCATGCATATCAAGTATTGTTTGCATGGTGGGATTGCAGGCACACAAAGACCCACTATTTGCAGAGTTTATCTGAGCTGTTTGGAACGGGCACTTGTGTTCTTTTAATGTTATGATGTACATATTTTGCAGAATTAAAGTGTTCATTGATTATTGTTCTAATGGACTTGATTTAATCTCTTACATATTAGCTTTTAAAATTGAGGGCCTTCATGGCTCATCCAGAAACAAACCCTACCTGTCTGTTGCTAATAGTCACTGTGATTACAAACATGCTACAGGATCTAAGGGTTAGATCTGGTGGACTCCATTCAGCCTTTTCACACCCTTTTTAAAAGGGGAAAGAGCGTTAGGTGTAGAGTGGAGCATATTTTAATGTTTTTTCTTCCTTCACAGAAGCACTATGGCAGGAATTCAGGTTGTTTTGGCTCAATACATTCTATCCCTAAAGAGCCTCCTTCCATTAAATTCTGATCATTTGCTTTCAGTTTTGGCAAATGTGCTTAGTTGCTGCAGTAAGTACTTGCACAGCCTCTGTGTGACCAGGCCCGTCCCCTGTCCCTTCTTTTCATGGAATAGTTCATGGTACTGAATTGTTTGTGTCTGGCTGTGATCTGCAGTGATGTTTAAAGTCCTGTCTGAAAGCTGCTGCTCTTCCTCCTGGTAAACAGAGCAGCAGCCTAATGCAGAGGTAACCTCGCTGAAGGGATGCTGCCAGGAGAGAGACACTAAGAGAACCTGGAGTGAGGGCAGAGCATTTGGGTTTAGGATGGAATTGTGCTCCTCAGCCCACAGTCCTGCTGGAAATGCAGTGCAATATGAGCTGCCCGTGTCTTACTCTAATGTTTGGTGGGAAGGAGGAACTTGTAACCTTGATTCCCCTTTAAATAAAAGGATTAATTTGATTCTAGACTACTCTGATTAAATAGCTCTGTGCTCTTGTAGCAACAAGGGAGATCTCTAGACACAGTATTTAATTTAGTTGGTTTCATGAACTTGGTTATGAAACAGCAAAGGTCACTTATGCAATCAGAAATGTTTACAAAACAAACTGCTTGTTTACTATATAGACATATATATATATATAGATGAATGTTGTGAAGGTACTGTCAGGAAAAGGTTAATCCAATTGCAGAGATTTAAAAGCCTTTCTCCAAAATCCAATGTTATATATTTAATATCCTTGATCAAATAATGTATATGTGCCCTTTAGTTCAGAGATGTATCTTCTGTGCAATATGGACTACGCAATGTGCCTACAGAAAACTACAAATGGATTTTTATTCTGGATGTATTTTGTCTGAACCAGTATTTTGTTATAGAATGAAATCATGTTATTGTAGGCAAATAATGTGCTAGATAATCCTTTGATGATAGATGATGATCAAGATGACTTGATTTCCTTCTGAAACCACGTTTTAAGTGTTTCTACTAAAATACACTACTCACCCAGAATTGCCTTCTCTGAATTTCTGTCTTGGAAAGCCTGTTTAATACAGGCTGAAATGTGTTGTGCTGCACCAGTGGCATCAAGCAGTCACATCCTGTAGTCTGAGAATTAGGTGATCTTCTAAATTATGTAATTTCTAAAAGGCAGAAAGGCACTATTCACCTGTGGGATTTGAGCCACTGACAATCAATGTTCAGTCAGTTTTCCTTGAACGCCAGACTACTACTAATTGTCTTTGAAAAATTAAAAACAACTTCACATCTTCACTGAGGTATTTGAGGATATACTTTTGTGGAATTTTCCAAAACCAACTGGCATTCTACTAATTTTTTAATTTTTTTTTTTTACTGATACATTTGGAGATTACAGTACTGTTGGCAAAGTTTCACACAGGTAGCCCTGTGTTGCTGTGTAGATACGAGCATTGATAATTATTGAAACTGCTGCCTCTAAGTCTGAACTGAAGAGCATTGAAGTGAAGCATTTTGTGCTTTCACAGTTATCTTTTAATGTTTCAATATTACCTGAGTACACTCTAAATTCTCTCAAATGTAATAATAAATATAATAAAAACACACCTTAATAATGCTGATTGAGGGAAACATAGTCCCTGCCTTCAGTATTAATCTGTACTGCAAAAGTCTGCCTAGCCCAGCTCCAGCACAATTGCCTGAGAGCTCTGTTCTCCTGCACAGTGGTGCAGAAAGAGTTGGATACACACATCAGATATTCCAAAGGAAAGACTATGCCAAGGATGTATTTACAGCAAGATTATTTAAAAATAATATTCTGTAACAATGAAGCAGTGGGGCTATTGGAAGTTGCATTTAAATCAGATTTTTACTTTTAAAAATGCTGCTTTTTCTCTGGTTGTGTACAATCCACCCCTTTGTTGATAAAAGACCATGGAGTTGAGTTCAGCTGGTCATCCCAGCCAGTCAAGTAAAATCACCCTTATTTGGGTGAAAAAGGTTGGCTGTGGAACTAAGGATGAGGTGGAAAATAAAGTCCTCTGTTGAACTCATGGTTCCTAGGCAAGACCTGAGAGTCTAAATGTTGCTGAGAGCCACACAAGGTTAAAAAGTAAAACTGAGGCTAACATGGAAAGCAAAATACGCTGTTTGCTGTTGCCTGCAGTGTGGTACTTGGTAAATGTTGTTTCCTGTGGGCCAGCAGAGAGTAGGGGCCCTGGTGTCGCTGGGGGTGAGAACCAAAGAGTGCTGTAAATGCACAAGAACGGGTACCAAACGCTCTCTCTGTAACTGTCCGGTTTGCTAATGGACTGACAGACTACAGAAGCCTGGTTTGACACAAGCTGAGTTCCTGATCCAGAGCTGGATCCACACAGGAAGGCCTTGTGCCACGCTGGGACCAGAGGCAGGGCTGGGGTGTGAGGAGCCCGTGGTGGTGAGGGCTGGCAGCATCCAAAGCGCTGTCTCCACGTGGCTAATGGTGCAGCCCGGAGCAGAAGGCACAAAGCTCCATCAGAGAGTTATGCACTAATAACTGAAACGTCTCCCTCTGGTCACTGAACATTTCTGCCACCTCAGTGCTCGTCAGATTGTATCCCTGTGTGATTCTCCCGGTGGGTTGGAAACACCTGTAAATAAATCTGCCGGTAGGAATGCTGGCACCCCCCGGCCTGCAGCGGGAGCTGCTGCAGGGTTGTGCTACTTCAGTGTAATGAACCCATAAAACTGCTGCATTCTGGTGTGTGCTGCCTTAAACCCCCTCCTTGTCCTTCCCAAGCTTGAGTGTCACGTGTGGGATGGTTGTCGAGACATGCAAATGCAGGCTGTGCTTAGCATGAGGCAATTGTTCACCTTTGGATTTGAACAAAGTTGTAAGATAACTATGCAAATGTATTTTATTAAAGGGACACCTAAAAGGATATAGTTTGTCTGTTGTGGTTTTTTGTCCATCTGGGGAGCATTTTTTTCCCAGCTGAATAGCTTGGAATGAGCATTGTGTCACCTGTGATGGAGTGACTTGATTGTGCTTTTTACCTCTTGAAAATTGATTCATAAATTTCCTCTGTTGTAGCACAGTATGCTCTGTTTACTGATTAGGGGAGATTAGATAAAAGTTTTTATTATTTCTCCCAGGGGCTGATGGAAACTGCCCTTTTCCACAGTAGCAGATTTCTTGTATAAGTTCCTTTCGTGGGTTTCAGAGGCTGCTGGGGGCTCCAGCAGTGACAGGAGTGTGTCCCAGGTGTGTTGGCCTTGTGTGTGGCTGCAGAGCTTGCACTTGGCTGTGCTGGTGTCCCCTGACGCCATCAGCTGCTCTCTGGCTGTACTGAAGGGACTGTGCTAACACCAGCCCATGGTCCTTAAGGGGACATGTGGCCTTTCTATGGCAGGCTGGGAAAATGGAGGCAGGAGAGAAAACCCCCAACCCTTACCTGTTTTTCCCAGCCATGTCAGTTGGCTTCAGAGTCAAACAAATAATTAAAACAAATAAACAACCCCTTCCAAAAAAAAACTTCAACCCTAAACAAGCAGAGGTATTTCCTTTAAAAAACCAGTTTATATAGAATAAAAAGGTTGGGAAAGACCTTTAAGATCATCAAGTACAATCATTAACGCAGCACCAATAAAATTCTAAAGTACCATATCAATATGTTTTTTAATATTTCCAGGGATGGTGGGTCAACCACTTCCCTGGGCAGCTTTATAGCCCTTTCCATGAAGAAATTTTTCCTACTATCAAATCTAAAATTCTTCAGTCTGTGCCTCTGGTGTAGCTACATCCTTCCACATGGGTGCCTGAGCTCCTGTTGGAGGGTTGAGATTTCTCTTCAGAGCTGTCACTTTTAATGGCTTTTTCCCCTGTCCATTGAGTGGGGAAGTCTGTTGGGAAAACAGTGATATGTTATTCATCTGTCTTTCATTGGAGGATTTCCTTTCTTCAAAACTCTCCCTCTTCCCCTTGAATGTGCTTGTACCCAAAAAGTCAGTAATTGGGAAGGTTTTCTTCCCCAGCCCCCCATGTTTTTCAGGGCTTTGAATCTGCTGCAGAAGAGAACATCTTTTCAGTAGTTTTTCATGCAGGGGTGGTTATGTTAGTAGGAAAAAAATCCTCCTTGTTCAGGTATATTTGGAAAGTATAATTTCAAATACAACTTGAGAGACTGGGATTTCCTGTTTATAAACTCTGCAGGTTGTTTTACCCTGGCAGCTGCTTCCTCAGCTCAGAGAGCAGGATTTAGCCCAGAGGGCACCACAGTCAGTGTAGGCATCTCTCTGTTGCTGTGCCCTTGCTCTTGGTGGGAGAGGCAGGCTGGCTTCCCCTTCAGAGAGCAGGTATCCCTCTTGGTCAGCAGAGCAGGCAAGGAGCTGCAATTCCTGCTGCACACACTCCCAGAAATCCCACTGCTCTTCCTGAGCTGCCTGGGGAGCTTGGGATGAAGCTTCACCAGAGGGAAGCCAAGCCAAGAGCTTTCTGCTGCCAAACAAGGCAGTTTTACTGCTTCCATGCACATTCCTGGCTGTTAAACCAGCAGAAAACTGCTGTTTGCTTTTTTCCCCCCTTGGGATTTGTTTGCTGCCAGCATGTGAGCAGCGAGTCAGATAAGTGCCAGAATTGATGCAAGGAAAGGAGAGAATAGCAAGGTGGGAGGAGAAGGGGTAGAGATGTAGCCCCACCCTTTCAGCATCAGTGAGCCCATGGGTTGCTGTGGCCACATAGGAAAAACACTGGCAAATGCACTCGTTAGGCTGGTTTATTTTCCTTTTATTTTTTGTTTTTCCCTTCAGACTCAAATGCCTGAATTCACTCTCTAAAATCAAATGTGAGGATTGCATAATGTGTTTTTATGCCAGTATCATCAGACCTGTCAAATTGTGAGTGTTTTCACTAGTGAACCCTAGTGTTTAAATAAAATTATATAAAATACTAAATACCAAGTAGCATTCATTCCTTTATCCCAGAAGCTGACAGTCCAAACACAAGGTTAGCACAGGAGCTAAAATGTAACTGAATTTTTGCATCTCATAACGAATTTATAAACCGAATCTATTTTAATGCATTAAAAAGCCCATTTCTCTCCCAGGCTTGGCCCCAGCTTTCAGTGGTCAGCATGAGACAGACCCAAATCCCAGCATGTTGTTCCAGCAGCTGGGACAAATCAACAGGAGCTTTAGTCCATCCCTGTCACAGGAGTGCACCCTGCAGTAGGAAAGGGAGCCACTGGCCAAAGCTGAGACTTCCAGATCTGGACAATTAATGCCTGGTTACCGTGCAAGCCCTTGGATTGCCCTGAAATTTCGTGTCTTAGTAACCAGGTGGACTTAAGCTCAGTCCTGTACAGACTGAAGAGTGACACAAGAATCCAGAAGTAGCACATTGGCCACAGACTGTCTCAACGGACTAAGACATCAAACTTTGCAGGAGTCACTTTTATCTGTAACTTCACTTCTTTTTCTCATCTAATTTTGGCCTGGTTGTAGCTTTGGGGATAACTAAGGCCAGACAGAGTATTCTGTGTGATCAAAAGAGCTGCAATCCCTCATATCTTCTTAAAAAGTGGTGTTTTTTCAAACCTTGTCAGAAAGCTTAAGATCTGTGATCCTCCTTAGGGTGCAAAACAGAACTGAAAAGTCCTGATTTTCAGTCTAGCTGTTGTCTTTGCTGCTGTTTTACTTCCTTGTGTTGTTCAAAGGGTTTCCTTGTTATGTTGTCCTAAAATTTCACTTGGCAAGAGTTTCTCTTCTGCTGACAGTTGCTCTTTTGGAGCACCTTGATGCTGGTGTAGCTGGAAGCTCAGGAGCCTGTGAGGTTCCCATTAGGTCACTGTCACAACAAGTTTAGCCTAACGTTTAGTGTTTCTTGGGTTTTTTCCCTCAAATTTATTACTAACTTGCCTTCCCATGAGCAGATCTGTACCTTGGCAGTGAATAGTCACATCCTTGTGTGCCAGGAGTGTCAGGGTGACAAGGGAGACACAGCCCTTCCTGCTGTAGGTCATTCTGCTTTTCACAGCTCCTGTGAACCTTCATAAAGTATTGTTCCTCTAGAGCTGCTGGATCAAAGTGAGTCCCTGTGATGTCCTTTCTGCTCTCCTCCAAAACTCTCAGTTCACCTGGTATTGCAGTCTGATGCCATCACATCCAGTGACAGATGGATGTTCTCAAATGCTCTGTAATTGTTCCTTCTTTTTTCCTTTTCCCCCACCCTGCTGCTTTGCAATACTCTGCTTTGTGATGGCTGACAGAGGGATCAGATTGACTTTCCGTGCTCTCCTTTACCCAGCTAAACACATTCACCACTCTGGTTTTACCAGTTTTTGGTTTGGTTACTAAAGTTTGAACACTGTTGTCTTGTTCACTAACATCCAGTAGAGATAGAGTTGTGTGAAGCTGCAGGGTCTGCATGTTCTGACAGGAACTTGGGGTTTGTGTCATTGACTGTTGGTGTGTTCCTGTGCATGATTTTGATTCTTCATTCTTGATGCATGAAAATCATTCTATATATTTCCAGCTCATTTTGAGGAAAAAAAAAAAGTTGTGCAGCTGTGAGTTACAAAACCACAATGTTGTGTTACAGCTTTACAAATTTGTAGTGGTGGTTTGTATCATAAATTAATAACTAAGAGAACTTCAAAAATGGGGTGGGGATTAAAGATGCAATGTCCTAAGTCAGGACCAGACACATTTTCTATGATTTCATCTCATAAAAGACAACTTAGAATCATAGACTTATTAAGGTTGGAAAATGCCTTTAAGATCATCAAGTCCAAAAAGACATTGCTCAAGGTAAGAGAATTATCACAGTGTCAAATCAATGTGGCAGAAGAGATGAGAAAAGTCATGAGACAAATGGAGTGGCAAGAAGTCAGGAACTCTTATTCTGCATCACAGTACAGGGGGTGTTCAAAGAAATAAAGAGGTGATAGACTGAAAAGTGACACAAAGAAGGGAGGGAGTGAATTGCTACGTCAGTTGATTTTGAAACCCACTGCTGCTGCAGAGAGGGTTTACCAGTGCCTGTATAGTCTGAGCCATAGACTGCTGAATGCTGGTGCAATTTTGTTAATTTATCAGATTTAATGCCTTGAGTGGGAACTGAACTCCTGACTTACTTCCTGCAGGGTGTGCTGATCTCCAGAGCCTGGACACCATGCAGCCCATGGAAAGGAAAAGGCAGGGCTACATTCACGAGCTCATTCAGACAGAAGAAAGGTACATGGATGACCTGCAGCTTGTCGTAGAGGTGAGATGTCTTGGATGTAAAAGTGCATTTGGAAAAAGAACACCTCTATACTGAATAGTAACAATAAAGGGATTCTTATGAATTGTGAGATGATGGAGGAAGGAAGGTGTGTGGGCACCTCCCTTTCCAGTGAATGATATGTGGTTGCTCACCAGGCAAAAGCAGCACTTTGTAAAACCCATCAGCTTACAAAGACCTTCCTGTTTTCCAGATCCTGTTCTTAGGTGTTTGGGCTCAGTAAAAAGATGATGGGCTGAGGCCAGGTGTCGAGCAGAGCTGCACAGAGCTGTAAAGGCACCATAAAAGCTTATCTATCATGTGCCTCCTCCCCAGTTTTATTTCTGGAAGCAAGAGCACCTCCCTCAGCAGGGCAGGGACAGGCCAGCATTAAGTGCTCTTGGGCATCCCACTTGACCTCTCTGTATAGAGCAATGGTGTGGTGAAGTGTGGCAGATGTTAAACAGTCAGAGGGGTGCTCTGCTCCCCAGAGATGAGGTGCTGAGGGCCCCTGAGAGCAGCTGTGGTTCTGCACACAGGGTGACCCTGAGTACTGTGGCTCAGGGGAGAGGAGCAGTGCCTGAGTGTAATTTGTTCAGTGATTGACCCTGAAATCACAGGAATGCTCTTCTGCTGAGCTGTCAGCCTGCAGGTCCCACTGCTTGTCCTTGCTATGCAAGTGCTGATGCCAGTGTCAGAATGGGGTCACACACTCAGGGGAAACAGCTGTCACAAGTGCTAGTAAGAAATTGCTTTTAACTGCTGAGAAATTAGACACTGAGCATTCAAAAAAAATCACTGCTGGGCTAAGCAAGAGGCTGAGCTGTTTCTGTTCTCTGAAGAATTGCTCATTTTTTGGCTGCAGGTTTTCCAAAAACCAATGGCTGATTCAGGCTGTCTCACAGAAGGAGAAATGGGGCTGATCTTTGTGAACTGGAAGGAACTCATCATGTCAAATACAAAGTTACTGAAGTGAGTGCTTACCTGCAATGTTACATTTTCCTTTTCATTGTTCCGTCATTCCTTCCCCAGGAAGTTTTCTGGGTTTACAGTCAATATTCTGTCCTTGCTCATTATTTCCTGTGCATGCTTGCATTCAGAACAGCTAAATGCAGTCAGACTGCTTCAAAAGGAGCTGTAATAAGAGAAAGGGAGAAATAAACAGCAAGAAAAGATGTACATTTGCTGTAGTATCTTAGAAACAGATCCTACACAAAAGTACATGCATGAGAGCTTCTATTCCCAGTTTACTGCAAAGCAACCTTTCATTCTCTAAAAATAATGTTTTAAAAGATACAGTGGCTAGTAATTCACTGAATGGGATGCTGGTTGAATGTAGAGATTGATGCTGATCATCCCAGAAACCTCAAAGGAGAGTCCCAGTCCCCCAGACCACATCAGGGAGATTGTTCAGCTCAGGGTGTTGTGTCAGGGTGATTCCTGGGGTTTCAGGCAGGACCTGGCACCTCCTGGAAGTGCCTGTGCTGTGTAAGGAAATTCACCTGCCAGGTTTGTGTCCTTTCAGAGGTGAATCTGTGAGGGCTGTCACTTAGGCCTTGCAGACTCGGCAGCAAAGTCGGATGGTGATCTCTTTCCTCGTCCGCAGAGCCTTGCGGGTGCGCAAGAAAACGGGAGGCGAGAAGATGCCGGTGCAGATGATCGGGGACATCCTGGCAGCAGAGCTGTCCCACATGCAGGCCTACATTCGGTTCTGCAGCTGCCAGCTCAACGGAGCCTCCCTGCTGCAGCAGAAAACTGATGAAGATGCTGATTTCAAAGACTACTTAAAGGTATCTGATTCAGTAGTTTTTGTGCCCTCTCCTTTCCTCAATGACAGGAGCCCGTCTAACCAGTATTGACCACATCAAAATAACCCAGAAGAGTAAAATCCTGCAAAAATAGCTAAGAAGCTTCCAAGGTGTATTACATGGTGACCATGGCTAACACTCTGTGTGCTCTTTATTTATAACACTGTTTCTTTCTAGCTAATTTACTTAGACCATAAAAGGAAAATTACCAGAACAGTTGACATCAGGCATTTGTTTCTTTCATTGCTTTGTTCTTTTCCAACCTGAGTGGAGCCTGTGGTTCCAAAGCTGGAACAGTTTTGAATGTAAGGATTCTGCATGAACAATGACCCCATGATTTATGCTGGCAAAGCATCTGGGTGGAATGACATTGCCAGCTTTCCTGTTTTTTCTAGATACAAGTAGTGTTTGCTTTCTGAAGAAATCCAAGATCTCTTGGAATGCTTGGAAAAATGAATCTGATCAGAGAATTTTCAATATTCAGTGATGCAACTGTTTTCTGATGACTAATGCAATGTCTCTGCTAAATCTCTGGGTTGCACCACAGAAACTTGCCCTGGACCCTCGCTGCAAAGGAATGCCCCTCTCCAGCTTCCTCCTGAAACCCATGCAAAGGATAACGCGCTACCCTCTGCTCATAAAGAGTGTGAGTACCCCAAGTGAGGTTTTGTAGGTCAATGCTTTGAGTTTGATCTCCATAGCAAAAGCCAAGATAAAGGCTTGTCCCTTTACAGGGATTTCTCTGGCAGGCTTACCTCTGTTTTCATCTTGTTTTCTCCCCTCTTTGATGCATGCCAGATTCTAGAGAACACTCCAGAGAACCACCTGGATCACAGTAACCTCCGGCTCGCCCTGGAGCGTGCGGAGGAGTTGTGCTCCCAGGTGAACGAGGGCGTGCGTGAGAAGGAGAACTCGGACAGGCTGGAATGGATCCAGGCCCACGTCCAGTGTGAAGGTCTTGCTGAGGTACCTGCACTGATGCTCTGCGGGGCTGGGGCTTTTCAAAGTCATTTCAGCAAGGCTGGGGAGGGAATGGGAGTCCTTGCTCAGATCCCGTATTGGAACATGATCCACTGCTGAGCTCTAGGCAGGAAAACCTTAATTGAATTCTACTAAACAGCCATAACATGATGAACCATTGTTTTTGCATCACTGTAGTGACAGAGAAATCTTGATTTATTAGCTAAAAACTGGTACCATTTAGACCACTAAATGGACAGAAATAACTCTTCTCTCTGAACTCCTGATCATACTGCCACTGGGCTAAGTCAGGTATTACGACAGAGGATTTCACTTAGTGTGTGTTTCCCAGGGTTTTCCTTCAAGCAGGAAAGGAACAGCTGCCCTCAGTGCTAGATCCTCAAGGATATGTGGTGTTCAGGCTCCTGTACCTTTCAGGACAGCCTTCAGACTGGGGTGTGTGTGACTGTTCGCCACTGCATAAGGAACCAGGGCTTGACAGACTCATAAGGTCTGTCCTGTTCCATCACCTAATCACCTGTAAGAGGTGACCTGACTGCAGCCTGTGCAGCTTCCTCTTCAGCACAACTTCTGGACAGCACAGAAGTGGCCATGCAGTAAATGCCTCCATCTGGTCATCCCTCTGTGTGTTTTTGGTAAAGCTTAAATCTCCTCTGAGGTGGGAGTTGTGCTGTGGCCATAGCTGGTCACGGAACAGTTCCCTTCTCTTCATTTATAATGGAATTCATTAAACAAAAGCAAAGAGCATTTTCAGCAGCTTGGTCAGTCTCCACAGTGAAGAGGAGCAGGGGCTGATGTCTGCACAGACTTGCTGCTGCTAATGGGTTTTGTCTCTTCCCAGCAACCCGTGTTCAACTCCCTCACAAACTGCTTGGGACCACGGAAGCTCCTGCACAGTGGGAAGCTGTACAAGGCCAAAAGCAGTAAGGAGCTGTATGGATTCCTTTTCAATGACTTCCTGCTGCTCACCTACATGGTTAAACAGTTTGTGTCTTCCGGATCCGATAAACTCTTCAGCCCTAAATCCAACTCCCAGTTCAAAATGTACAAAATGGTGAGTGAGTCAAGGTGTTCCATAGTCGTGTTGGTACAGTGAGTCCTGGCTTCTGATGAGGAATGCTGCTTTCCCACTGGGATTAGCTGTGTGGACCCTTTTGCTGTCACATGAGCACGTTCTGGCAAACACCTTGCACAAATGACATTGGCTTAGTACCTGGAGAAGGACAGGCTTCTGCATCTTGGTTTAACTAACACTTCCATCCACTCTGGGGCGAAGGGGCAGAAGTAGTGTCATGCCTGAACAGCTGAGTGGGATGTTCAGAAGCAGGAGCCTTGACTTCAGTTTGCACAGGTTCCTGCATCCACAAGAAAACTCCTGTTTCAGAAAACAGTAGAAGGTGCAAAATTTTAGTCTCTGTGCCCACACAGTGTTTGTGGGCACACATCTCAAGATTCTGAAACTGGAGACATAAGCTTAAGTATACGGGCTGCTTTCCCACAGAGAACCTGAGATATTCCTGGATTTCTGAGCTCCACACTGCAGCTCTGCTTGCACACTCCTGCCCCTTTCACAAAGTTCCTTGCCTAGGAAAGCAGAATGGGGTGAATTGCCAAAGAAGTTTTTCTCTCAGCCCTTTCTTGCATCCTTTACATGGTGATCTCATTGTTTGTCCTGTGTCCTATGACTTTAATTCTTTCAACAGTGCATGTAAACATGCATATAAAGTTTCTGCCTATTGTCACAGGGTGATGCTGCCACAGTGACATTTGCTTTTCTTTCAGCCTGTTTTCCTTAATGAAGTCCTTGTGAAGCTGCCCACAGACCCTTCAAGTGATGAGCCAGTTTTTCACATATCACACATTGACAGAGTTTACACACTTAAAACTGACAACATTAATGAGCGGTGAGTACGAAAATGCAAATCTGAGCTTAAACTTGTTCATTGATGTGCAGGCTGTGTTTCCAGTGAGCAGACATGGGGACTCTGAGCTCAGGAACAGAGCTGTCTCTTGGTCAGAAAATAAACTCATTTGACTCTCATTTGAATGAGAAGTTTTCTCTGATTGTGTTCTGCTTCTGCAGCAGCTCTTGCAGTGGCATCCAGCCACATCCGCTGCTCCTTGATGTTTCAGTTGTATCAAAGAACACTTTAGGGCTGCCAAATCCAGCATCCCATAGGACTCTTCCCCAGTCCTGAGCAGTCTTTAATGTGACCCAGCAGTCTTTAATAAAACAGCAGCTCCATGTCCATTTATTGAGGCTGATTTGGAATGTGACATAAGATTAAATCCAAAAACTCCATCATCTTAGTCCATGAACTGACTTGATTTGTGATGCCTCTAAAACTTAGAGAGGGGAGAATGAGGAAAGAGAGTGGGGTAGAGTCACTGAAGATTTTGCTGCCTGTGGGATGACCCTGACTGTAGAGATTGCTCTTTGCAGGACTGCCTGGGTCCAGAAAATCAAAGCAGCGTCAGAGCAATACATTGAAACGGAGAAGAAGAAACGTGAAAAGGCTTACCAAGGTACCCAGTGAGTTCTGTATTTCCCTCTATCCACCTGGATACAGGGGCAGGGCATTTCCTGGAGGATGCCAGTGTCTCCTTCAGATCTATTGCCAGTTCTTACAGTTCCAACCATCTGTATATTTCTGACCTCTTTGTTCCCAGCTCGTTCACAGAAAACCTCAGGAATAGGACGCTTGATGGTGCACGTGATTGAAGCAACAGAACTAAAGGCCTGTAAGCCCAATGGTAAGTGAGGGAAATAGTCTCAGAGCACTTTCATTCCTGTAACATTTGGAAAGGCTTGCTGAGAGGAGTTGGTCATTGGGAAACACTGTGGTTTGTCTACAGTTTCTGTATGAAATAGTCATTCTTTAGTTTCAGAGGACTGAGTGCAGAACCAGCTCTATGCTGCTCTGGGATATAGGGATTGCCTGATCCACATCATCTGGCAGCAGCATTGATGTGTGTCCAGGCAGGCTCCAGGAGGGGGAGGTTCTGCACTGCAGAGGGGTTTCACTCCCTGTTCTGTGTTTAGGGAAGAGCAACCCGTACTGTGAGATCAGTATGGGCTCACAGAGCTACACTACCAGGACCCTGCAGGACACCTTGAATCCCAAGTGGAACTTCAACTGCCAGTTCTTCATCAAGGATCTGTATCAGGATGTCCTGTGTATCACCATGTTTGACAGGGATCAGTTCTCACCTGATGGTAAGTGTGAATATTTAGGAAAAGAATGCTTTTTTGTTAGCTGAGGTACCCAGTTCCTCAGCAGCAGTTTCAAGAGCCTGTAGGTCTGACTGCTGCCTCAGAAATATCAGGTGAAAACAATGCCTCAGCATTCAGGAGGTTCAACAGCCTTCCAGAGCCAGTAACTCCAGGCAATCAGATTTGATCCCAGTCTGGCTTTTGTATCAGACACAGAATTATTTTCTTGTCAGACTGAGGAGACAGACAAGTTGAAAGCAGAAGTTCTACTCACGATAGATGCTCAAAAATAAGGTCCTGGATTATATTTTCACAGCAACATCTTGATCAGCTCTCTTGTTGCTTGGAAACGGAGCATGTTTTTGGCAGTCAGTTGCTTCTTATATTCTCTAAAAGGTTAAGTGCTTTTTCAGGGCTCTGACACACAGTCAATCATTGCAAATTTGCAGGGAATTGCCTTGACCTGAGATGCCTTGTGTGTAACCATAGCTCAGTCTTTTCTCCTGTGAGTTAATGCGAGTTTGGCTGCTGCTTCTCCCAGCTGGACAGCTGAGTCTTGTTTCAGTCCATGGTGAACCTTTTAATGTACACTCACACGAAGATGTCATGTAAGAAACAGCCACACAGAAGGTGTATGACTTCTGAACAGGACTGTAAACCTACTAGTAGTGGTAATTGTTGAAGGTCGTTGTTCTTGTGAAAAGCATGATATACAGGCATAATTAAAAGTTGGCTGAGCCAAAATAGTTGATTATTTTGTCTTTGAGCACCTCAGCTGATTTGTAAAGAAGTTCTATCACCCAACTCTGATCAGCCAGCTCTGAAACTGAAGAACACTTGAAACTGTGTTTCTGAAAGGGTATTTTCTAAGAGTATTTTTAAAGCCCTTAGCTTATACTGTGACATCCTAATTCCATAGCATTGTTCTCTTCTAAAAAGGCCCTTTTTTGTCACTGCTGGCTGGTTTACACAGGGCTGGGGTCCAGTCCAACTGGAAGCCTGGGAGCGGTGCTCTTGAACTGAGCATGTACCCCACAGCATTGCATTAACCTGACTCACTCAGATTTTCTAAGGTCAATATCTTTGCCTAATGAAATTTCTTATTCATTTGCCCAATAGATTTTTTGGGTCGCACTGAAGTTCCAGTAGCAAAAATCAGAACAGAACAAGAGAGCAAAGGCCCCACAACTAAACACTTACTGCTGCATGAAGTTCCAACAGGAGAAGTGTGGGTGCGCTTTGACCTGCAGCTCTTTGATCAGAAAACACTCCTCTAAGAACACTTTTTTTTAATTAATGAAGGACAACTGAAGCTGACAGCCTGAACATCTTTTGGTAAAAGATTCCTTGTCCCACGCTGGTTATTAAGCAACCATTCCTGCTGCTTCTTAGTTCCTGGTTGCGCTTAGTTCCTTGCAGTGTTCCGAGTTGTTGATCTATGCAAACACAAATGTTACTGTAAATACAGTACTATAGCTCAGTGCCTTTTTATTATGTTGGAATATCTTGGGTTTGGATGCCAATGTTTCCATTTTCAGGGCCATAAAAAGTATTACGTAGAAATGTGGCACCAAGCTGTTTGTGTATTTTACCACTTAGTCTGACAGACAGACTGAGGGATGGTTTAAGCTCAGCACTAGAATCATTCCATTTGAAATCTTAAAAGTGATATCCACTGGAATTTTCCCATCTCAGGATGATAGTTTTAACGGTTAAATGCTGAAGAAGCCTTAGCACTGGAGAAGTCTCCAATATATTGTATATTCTTTTAAGAATCAAGCGTAGTTCTTTACTTGACTTTAGTTCTGCACTGGAATCAGTAACTGCTACTTGATTTTTCTTTCTGCTTCAGTTTGATTTATCGTTCTCTGCTGAGACAATGTGGTTGTGAAGAATAACTAGAAAAATATTTTAAATACTGTGACCCACGAAAATGTGGCAAAATACTCTTCAGCTCTTTGGGTTTTTTCCTAAATATAAGTTATTTGTGTACATTTCCTTGGTCTTGCAGACCTCCATGTGAATCTTGAAGCTTTGACATTGCCAACATGTATATAGAGAGTAAAATATAAGTTTATTAATTTGTCTACAGATGTTTATTGATGCATAGTGATTTTAAAAAAGTATATTTTATTGTACTGGGGAATGTGAAATAATGAGAAAAACTTCCAGGATTTGTTCAAGGAAAGTTTATTACAAGTTTAAAAGGTTTGCTCTGGGGAACTGTCACCCTAATATAAACTGTAATATGAACTGGTTGAAAGAAGAACTTTCTCTTGGCACCAAATCAGGGATGGTTTAAAAAAAAAGTTTGTTTCTAAATATTTGTTACATTGTAACCATTCTATTTCCACCTTTAAACTGCTTTGTTGCAGAAGCACAGCATGCAGTTCTGAGCAGCCTGTGCCCTTGTTTTCCACGGGTGCAGAAATTCCTCCTGAAGTCTGGCAGTTTCCCACCCAGTCGCCATCTGTGCACCCTCCTGTTACTGAGTCAACCTCTGTTACATTTAACAGTTTTCTGTGGTTCAGTATTTCTAATCCTAAATAAAACTCAACTCTTGGCAACTCTTGACAGATATTGTCTGTACAATGGGAGTTTGGAGGACGGAGAAAATTCTGTTTCCAGCTTTGAGCCCAGAGCTGCTGAGCAGCCACAGCAGCAGGAGATAGGACTGCACTGGCACAGAGGAGGGACAGGTTTGAGGGCACTGGCAGCAGCTGCTGCTCAGCACCAACTCTCCAAAAAGCACCACATGTTTTGTACACCACTTCCTATCTCCTCTCCTCTATTTATTTCCTGCCTTCTTGAAACACCTGTGATGTATGTTAAAAGTTTGATTTACTGCTCGGACACTGTCTCCAGGAGAGATCACCAGCACTGTCTTTATTGAGCTCAGCCCAAGTTAAACCTCCTAAAATAGAAGGTTTTGGCCTGTAGAGCATTGAACTGGATCTGGCAAGAAGAGGAGCAGCATCTCAGACATTTCTTTGGCTGCTGGGTAACAACATTTCAGAACTACAGGTTTAAGACAGTAAGTTTATTGCAGTTTGCCCAAAGACCTGCCTGGTCTGTTCTCACTTGCTTTGGCAGTGCATGTAACCTATTTTGTAAAGGGTACCTTTGCTGGCTGTGCTTGCTGCTGTGGTCAGCTGGAGCACAGGTGCCATCACTGTCTCTCTCATTGTGCTGGTTGATGACTTTCATCCTTTAAAGAGAAGGAGAAACTGTTGCCATGTTTCTGTAAAGATCAGGCTGAGCTGTCAGATTATTTCCTTCTACATAGCACACGCTAAGCTTGCCTGGGAACTCTCCAACCCTCCTTAGACAGGACACCCCCGCATGCTGCCACAGTAGATTTGAAATGAGGAAAACAAACCTCCCCCTGCCATTGCTACTGTGCCTCAATAACTGGGTTTAGTATAGGTCCAGACAGTGTTCCTGGTGAAAACCATGTTCAAACACTCTTGGGCTTAAATGCAGTAGGAGTGAGTTAGTAAAACCAGAATGTGCTCCTCCAGAGCAGCCCCAGCAGCACATCAGTAACGCCCTCTGTTAACTTCCTGCTGGTCAAAGTGGGACTCCAAACCTGCTCACACTTTCCACCAGTCTGTGCGCGTCTTCAGGAAGAACGGATCGTACTCTGATGGGTCATAATCATCCAAAAACACATAGCCCTGTGGGAGAAGCAGGTACTGGGTCAGGTCTCAGCAGCTATTGGTGCTTACAACAGTGAGAGCAGCCAGCCTGGGTGGGACAGAGCCAGGCACAGCATAACACAGCACCAGAGGTGGTTGAAAAAAGAATTCCCGAATTTTCATACACTGCACCTCAGAAAGAAAGAAAATTTTAATTTATCACAGGCATAAACATGTAACAAATGATTTCATGAAGCATCCAGAAATAAATACAGGCTAAAATGCTAACCTTAACTAGGACAGTCAAGACAATGGAATTTTTTTATTATTTGACATTTAAAATAATAAAATTTAAACATTTTTATTAAATGTTTTTCCAGAGAAGGAAGCCCTGAGATTGGCTCAGTTTGTCAGAGCATGATGCTAATAACACCAAGGTCCTGGGTTTGATCCCAGAATGGGCCACTCACTTAAGAGTTGGGCATGATGATCCTTCTGGGTCCCTTCCAACTCAAAATATTCTGTGATATCAGCAAAACAGATATTAAAAGAAAAAACAGTAGTGAGTGAGCCCTCACTAGCCACAACCTTAGGCTGATCTGCAAGATACCAGCTCAACATCTGGGTTCATGAGCTGGCTTTTCCATCTATACACTGGAATAAAGACCTGAACCCACACTTCATGGTCCAGGCCACAGCTCCATCTCATCAACAATGCTGCCACAAGTGAGGCAGAAGGCAAAGAAAAATGGGCAAAAGAAAATGAGCAAAAAGAAGGGCGGGAAGGGAAAACACATCCAGCATTAACCACATTAACTAACCCACTTGAATGTCTCAAGTTCTGCAAAGTTTATCATATGCTGCCCTGGTTAACACAAACTTATGCAAATAACTTCTCCTGTAAATATGAAGGCCCTCAGCCTGCTTTTCAGACATGCTGGTGACAGACCTGACACTACAGAGCAAGGAGAAAAGGTAGGAGCTGATCACTGGTGCTAGGGCTCCCCTTCAGGCAGAAGGACACATCCCAGCACATCAGCCATTGCTTCTGGAGAGCACCCAGCAAATTCCTGACCCGGCACAGGAGCTTGCAAGATGGACTGATGCAGACCCAGACATGTACAGTACACCCAACACAGCCTAAATCCCAGGACTTCAGCAGTAGGACTGGTTCAGTTCCCTGTCATCCCATGCAGTTTTAATGCATGGGTCTGTCACATCAGGCCTTTGAAAAGAATAGTTTTGTCTCTTTACAGCTCCCATGATATTTTCATTTCTGGATGAGTAGCTAGTTTACAGTCTCACAACTCCACTGTGCAGTGGTTTCCACTGACAACTGCCTGCTCTCATAAAGTATTATTTTTGTGGCAGATGACGTAACTGCTTTTATTTTTCTCTTTTTTTTTTTCATTCCTGAGATGCAGAAAGTTTAGTTGTGGGATCTGATATTCAAGAGTGGTGTCAAATAACGAGCAAAATGAAGAAAACTAACAAGTATTTTCTACAGTGACTGCAATCTGCAATTTTGCAATTTTTGTGAATACTGAAACACACAGAACTACAAAATCCATGAGTTGGGTCCATTACCTGCATGCAGACTTAACAATATGGTTTTTGTCTCCCTGTTCCCATATTTTCCTTTTATGAAGCTCAATCAGTAGCATCCAAGGCCACAAAATTGTTTCACTTATGCTCTGCCAACAGAGTTGCAGTACTGCTGTAGCTGAACTCCTGAGACATCAGAGTGCAGCCCACACCCTGCTCACTCAGCCTTTGGATTCAGCTGACAGAGCTCAAGGTTTTCCCACGGAATGGTCCAGCCCACAGAGGGAAACACACCTCAGTAGGGTGTCTCACCATATTCAGACCCTAGCACATGTTCACTGCACCAAGCAATGCTGCTGTTCATAGCTGCTGGTGAACATACACAGTTGTAACATCACCATTACAGAAGTCCTTGGGAAAAGTAAGTTACAGGCAAGGTGTATCTGAACTCCAGGTTACTCAACAGAAGACAAGAAAGAACAGCTAAACCCCTGAACTTGTCCACAACCCTCTGTATACAACCCTCTCCATGGCACAAATGTGCTTCTCATTGATACCTTCTTTGTACAGTAGTTTAAATATTGAGAGAATTGTTCTTGTCTCCTTTTCCCCACTTCTTCCTGTGACTGGCGGTCCATTTGGTCCTTCATTTTCTGCATAAATGGTTCTGAAACATTCTCAAGATATTTTTTGTACAGAAGCTCTGTCTTTCTCAGATCTAGGAAATCACTGTGCCTCAAATATCTGTCCATCTCCTTAAGTAAGAAATGGAAAATAAAAACCATATAAACTATTGGTTGATGACAGTAAAGATTCCACAGATAAAGGTTTGCAGCTTGGCTGACCTGACTGCTCACTGCTCCAAGGCATCTATTTTCCAGCCCTTCCTTCTGCTCCTCCCTCTCTCCTCTTCCCACCATTTATTTCCAAGCTTGCCCTTTCAAAAGCTCTTGCATTCAGACCCTTAATTTTTGAAGCTGTGGTGCAAAATTAGCAGAAAGTTACTCCCTTTTTCCCATCAAGTTATTGAGCTGAAATCACTGCAGAGCAGGGGGCTGGAAGCACCAGATTGTGCAAGACAGGCAGCAGAAGGACCTTCCCTGCAACACTGGCAATCTGCTGGATCAGATCAGAGCAGCCCCCCTGCCCTTTGCTCACAGCACCACTGTCACAAATTACCACACCCACAGAACAAATATTAGGCGCAAACAGGCTGTTCAAGTCACCTGGGATTCACATTTAGGGTTACTACTTCAATCCTATCCACAGTAGACTGAAAAGATCAGAAGCTCATAACCCTAAATTAGTTTTTCAAGAATACAGGCAATTAACATTTTCTCATTAATCACTGCCTAGGAACTAAAAATACTGATATGCAGGAAAGCACACAGCAAATGAGAAAGCTTCTTTTTCTTACCCTCACAAAATTTTCTCTGTCCAAGATGCACTGAGCAGAAGCAATGATGTCTCGGCTTTGATCAGGTGCTGCCTAACAAAAGATGAAAAAAACCCATATGAGGTGAAAGCAGGACTTAGAGCAGGAGTTAGATTTACTTTTGAATTCAAAATAATTACCACTGTCATGATTAAAAGCACATTATGCCACAACCCAGCTGACAAATCCTTGCAAGATTTGCTCTGAACTGTTAGGTTAAGTAGCCACAGAAGAGCGTTGGAAGAACTGGAATGAGAACTGGAATGTACATGCTCAGACCTCCTGGGCTGCTCCTCACCATGACCAAACACCACTTCCTCCTTGCCACTGTTTCTCACCTGTGCCAAACATGTAGCTCTTCAAGTCCTGCACTCCAGACAAGGAGTACAGGCAATGCAGACCAAATCTATAATTTGGAAATGGAATGCATTTTATGCATAGAATGCAATATTAGCCTGCTACTCCCTGTGCTTAATACTGATTTTTAATTCCAATTGACAGTGTAGTTTTTAGTCATGTCTGCCTTGGCCCTGCTGAACAGCTCCACACTCCTGAAGGTTTATTACACTGAGACGAGCAGGACATCACACATCACAGCAAGCAAGGAAGAGACAAGAAGTATTAATAATTCCACCAAAAACAAATGAGAAAGAAGAAATCTGAATTTCTGGTATGTTTCAAGACACTTTCATCCTACTATTTGAAACAACTGGTATGTTGTATTATGCCTGATTAATTTACTTCACATAGTCACAGACCCTTTCTAAAGTCGGCACCGTAACAGCAGCACAAAGATGGCCATCACTCCAACTAAGAACTGTCACTGGTGAACAGAAGAGTTTTCCTTCAGCATGATACATACGTGAAGAATCTTTAAGAACCGAAGGAGTTGGGTATGCTTTGACTGAAGGAATGAAGTCCTTTCTCCCTGGAAAAGAGCAGACCCAGGGGCAGCTCCATCACAGTACTACTTACAGGGCAGACAGACAGAAGCTAGAGGCTCTCACTTCACCAGAAGCCACAGCAAGAAGACAAGGGGTAAGAGGCACAAGTTGCATTGGTGGAGGTTTTATCTCAATGTAAGAAAGGAATTTTCACAGTGAGATCAATCAGTCACTGAACAACCTCCCCAGGGATGTGGTGGAGTCCCCACCACTGAAGGTTTTCAAGGTGCAATTGGACAGGGAGCTGGATACCCTCGTCTGATGTCTCTTTCCCATGAAAGGCTGGGCCAGACTATCTTTGGAGGTCCCTTCCAGCCTGGGCTGTTCCATGCGTCTGTGATTCTAACTAGTCACAAGCTTGTTTCAGGTTTTATGGGAAACTTTTCCACACACCAAACTGCAAGTAATTCAACAAAGCTGCCTCAAAAGGATGCAAGAGCTCAATAAAACCCATTGAATCTGTTGCTAATATTCAGAATTCTTTGTTCTACTTCTCCATAACAAACATGTCTCAGATTTTACTTAACTTTGAAAATAACTTTTCATTCTTCCATTCATAACTTCAATTTAATTCCTCCACTCACACCTTCACACAACAGAAGACCTTCATTCTGTGTTAGCCAATCTTTGGCAATATTTTCCTCCCCAAAACTTCTGCTGCAATCAAAATTATTGGCTGTGCCCATCTGCTGGTGCTGAGAACCTCTGTATAAATGTAAAGAGAGGAAAAGGTCTGCATAAAAAGACAACCAAAGATCAGGTTCTCATCCAGGTTCCACAACCAAGGCACAAACTGGGATGGAACGGTAAGAAGTAATACAACTGCAGCACCCATTTCTGAGTGTGCTGTGGAGGGACAGACTGCTCAGGGCTCACAGATGAGTTCAGGTGTTGGAGTTCTGGATGCTAAAAATTTTAGACTTTCTGTACAGACAGACTCTAACTCTCAAGAGAACACTACATTTGACCTAAAGCCATAGAACAAGCTTCCAAAATTGATTGATAGCACAAAGATTATGAGTGTGTAGTTAAAAGTGTGTAGTATCACAAAGTAGAAAACTTAGTGTTTAAAGTTTTTAAATATAGTAATAAATATAAAACAAAATAAAAGTTTTAAAGCAAAATCAAGTTATTCTTCTTTACCTTCTTCTTCCTTCTTCTTCATAAGTTTAAGTAGTATTTTGTAATTAAACAAAAAAGTCCGCAGTGCAGACTTCAAAAATTAGTTGTTAGGTTAAAAGTAAAAATAATTCGAGTGTCATTTCTTAATTAAATAGTTTAGCCTTAAAAGACCTAATAACAAAAAATAGTTAACCATTTTATACCTTATTAATAAAACACTACAAAACTCACTACTGTAAGCTGAATATGTGATTAGATTGAGGGGTTTAGGCACATGCCTGGGATGGAAGTCTAGGAGCTCAGACAGACCAGAAAACACTGTCAGGATTTCAGTGGGACTGGGTGGCCAGTTCCAACAGAGGACCCAATCACACACCTGGGATCCCAGGTACAGATACTGCTCTCCTGTGTTGTTCACAGTAGAACCTACAGCTGAAGGAATGCTGGGGGTCACTCACCTTCCAAGGCTCTTGGCGCTTGGGTTTTCTCACAGGTTTCCCATTTGCAAATCTTTGTAGCCAGGGACCTTCTGAGCTATTCACACTATCCATGGTTAGATTAGTCTGGGAAAAACAATAAAACCATCAAAACCATAAAACTATTGTATTAACAGCAAAATCTAAATTTTCTTACCATTCCTATTGATCAATGAAACAGATCTCTGAAGGACTTCTAACTGCTGATACCTGCAGCATTTTCCTGTCACAGTAAATAAAACACAGAGATAAAGTATCAGGTTTACAGTCAGATACTGCCTCTGGTGGGACTGTCTGTCCTCATCTCCACACACCACGAGCAGTACATTTTGTCTCAAGGAACAGTGATTGACAAATTATGTGAAAATGCCTGTCAGCTTTGGAAACATTTCAGAGTTACCAAATTTCACCTCCAGATTATTACTTCTTTCCTTTGTGCCTTTTTCAATCACATAAAATCCCTTTCAAGTAACTGCCACATCCCACTACAGCTATATTTTATTGGTTTTTATAGTTCTACCAGATGAAGCTTATGCTGAAGTGCTAACTCAGCTCCAGTCAGAAAATTCCATCTTCTCTCTTGTATGTGCATCAAGATATCTGGACTGATTTATAACAGAGACAGTGGAACCACAGAGACAAAATGCCCTTTACAGGAACCTCCATTTAAACCCCTATTTATTTCAGATTCACTAGAGACACACTGCTTCCATGAAACAATGGATTCACAACATTTCTTAGGTAAAGAATGGAACAAAAGAAAAGTTTATTTCTGCAGAGATACTGGCCCCAAGTCTTCAGACAGATCTTTCAGTTATAAAATAAATAAATAAATCTGATATTCAATTATTTTTTGCAATATCTAGCTATAAGAATCTGCAATGACTCTCGGGTATTCATAGAAGATAACTTTTTTTTTTTTGTAGAAGACAATGCTTAAGAGTTTATTCTGTCCAATCCAGCACTTTAGTGACAATATCTGACTCCCAGCTTACCTCTCTGGAGAGCAGATTCAAATTTCTTACCATCAGTTCAAGGTAAAGTCCGTAATCTACATCTTTATTTGTTTCATTTTATATCCCCTGCTCTTATACACTGACAAAAACATCTGCTGGGATATTCCTCCATCCTCACAGCAATGTTTTCCTGTCTTTTCTGACTGAAAGAGTCAGAAACCACAGGAAAGCATATGTTGGAAGGGACTTCAGGAAGTCACCTGGTCCTGCTGCCTTTTTCCCAACCCGGAAATGAAACTCGAGATAATTTTAGTAAGGAGGTAATATGAAAGGGGATCTTTATTTGAAGGGCTTCAGAGACAGTTATGGAAAGAGGTCCAAAAAAGCCTACCCCCAGCCCCACCCAGGGGTGAGTACATTTTTATAGGCTTTAGGAAATTCACGTCATTGATAAAAAGCACCAATTAGGAGGACAAGTGGTGATGCCATTCCCCCCCAGGTCAGGCCCCTTCTCTGGAGCCCCTCCTTCAGCACTAACTGTACTTTGTCCATGAGAATGTATCCCAAAGAGTTGTTCTCAGCCTTGGCTCTCAGGAAGAACCAAGATAGCACAGGGCCTTGTACTTCCCGGGGCTTGGAGCTCTGGAATTTGTTTTGTCTTTCTGCTTAGGGAAAGGCCAGGGAAAAGTACTGGGAAAACTAGCTACTAACACAGCAGGTGACAGAGTTACAAATATATGTGTGAAAAACATAGAAAACATATAAAAGAAAGAAAAGGCAAAACCCAAATGGCATCAGTCCCAGTGCCAGCTTGAAGAAAAGCAAACCTCACAGAACCAATTTCTGATACAAAATTAACAAGCAAACAGCAAGGGCTGAGAAGATTTGGGTACCTGATGCGCTGAAAATTTGGCACTAGAAAAATCCAACACACCTTCCTATGCGGAATATATCCTCCCTGCACGCACAGGCCACAGGCTCCTGTTTACAGATTTCCATCTCTCCATCTCTCTCTCCATTTACGGATTTCCTTCAACTCCAAGCAGTCCATCCACCTCACAAAGACAGGCTGAGCACAAAGCAGAGGAGGTGCCTGACCTTCTCAGAGAATTGGGGCCCCAGGGGAGATAAAACAGAGCAAATGCAGGGAATCTGCCTCTGCAGCAATCTGCCTTCAGGAACCCGTAAGTGGTAAAGACTGAAGCTGCAGATTTCCCCCCCACACACACCAATCTTCATAACTCAAGCTGCTACTGAATCTTAATCCTTTCTTTTTCTGCTTTTTTTGGACTCTTGCTGGGAGATGCCAACCCTCCTCTGCAAAGGCAGGGCTCACTGATATGAGACAGCAGCTGTTTTGCAGGTCTTAAAACTACAAATTTAATCACAGGCTTAGACAGAAATAAAGTAAAGGATTTCCAGAATCTCAGTGGATAAAACAATCATTTAGTCAATCTAGCAGTTGCAGTCTGCAGATGCCAAATACCCTGAGCAGGTTGGCTGTTATGTATTAGGACATTTGTTTCACTGTGCCAGATCCCTGGAAGTGTTCAAGGCCAAGTTGGATGGGGCTTGGAGCAACCTGGTCTAGGGGAAGGTGTCCTGCCCATGGCAGGGAGCTGGAATTAGATGATCTTCAAGGTCCTTTCCAACCCAAACCATTCTGTGATGATTAAACCGGATAATAACCTAAAAATCCTTGCTAGAAAAACATGCATCCTTCTCTGCTGTCAGCAGTGTAGCTCTGTATCAGTAAGTTTTAAAGACAGGTTTCTCTTCTTTCCTCAGTAAAACAAGGTTCTTCCCTAAACACCCACCTGCTAAAATTCACACTCTGTGCCCAAACACGAGGCTTTGCAGCAGCTTTGATGAAACATATTTTAATCACTGTGTGACAAATATAAGCACCCTCACATATGCCTCAGTCCCCTCAAAGTCCTGTTCAGCCATACAGGCTCACGTGTCACTGCACGGATGTCACCCTGCACAAGCACAGCGGGCTGCCTTTACCGGTGCCTTGGTCCCCTCTCATTGCCTCAGGCGCAGGGACAGAGAACGGTAACAGAAGCAGTCTCTAGTTCGAGCAGGGCAGCTCTGTGAACAGAACCTTTTACACTGTGAATGCTGAGCTAGCAGGTAACGCAGGTATGCCCGGAGGGTCCTGGCCTGGCCCTGCACGTCGGAGGCAGCGATGAGATAAAGGCCAGAGAAAGAGAAAGGCCGAGCCCCCTCTGGGCCCAGCTTGCCCCTCACCCTGCCCAGTCCTGAGGCGGGTCGCGCAGGCCCCAGAGAAGAGGAGGCGGGCAGCAAAGACGCACACCTACCACCCCCGTGCCGGGGTCCCTCACTGAGGCGATGAATATAGCCCCAAGAGCCGCCAGGGGCGGCGGCACAGGGCCGCAGTAGAAGCCAAAACCGCCCCGCATGGCCCCGCCCCACTGAGGGGAAAATGGCCGCGGGGCGTACCTTGGTATTCGCATCGATCCCACCGCCCCTCCGTGACCTTCCGCCGAAAAAAAATAGTCCCTCACCCGTCACCCACAGCCTCTCGGGATGAGGAGACACCGCCTGTGGGGACAGGGGCACAGAAACCTCTGGGGACAGCGTTATGGCAGCCCTGACCTGGCTACGAAGACAGACAGGCCGGAGGCACGGCCGGATCCCTCCGCGTCCGGACGAGCAGCGTCCCACACTGCCATGGCAACGTCAACGCGCGCGCTTCCGCCGGCAAGGCTTCCCACCAATCAGAGAGGGAGAGCGCGGTGAGCGACCCAATCAGGAGCGAGGACGGCTCCACCGAGCCGAGCCGAGCCGAGCCGAACGGGGCCGAGTCCATTCGAGCCGAGCCTAACGGGGCCGAGTCCGTTCGAGCCGAGCCTAAAGGGGCCGAGCCGAACCGAGCCGGCGCAGTCTGGCTCCCTGCTTAATTATCCCAAATTCATTAAATCGTATTACAAGATTTCACACCACCCTCTGCAGTGCTGACCATGCCACCAAATTTGAAACTGCAATCAGCGAGAGATACCGTCAGATGAGGGAAATGTCAAGGCTTTTTTCCCCAGCAGTGCTGCACTGACACACAGGTCTCACAATAACCGTGTGCCACGTAGACGGGGTGTTTCCTCGAGCCCTTTATACTTTATTTTTTAAAATGTATTCTTATGATTGATTTGTCAGCGCCCCAGGCAAGACAAGACCTTGTGCCCAGCAGGCTGCCAGTGCCCCGGAGAAGGATCCCCCTGCACAGCCCGCTGTGCTCAGGGTGCCTTCATTAACCTGGCCAGGGACTTGTGACAGCAGCGTGTCAGAGTCAAATCCCTTCTATCAGTTTGGAAAGAAAGACCCCCTCCTGGATGCCCCACGCTCTTAGCTTCTATGTTACTAATTTTGCCATTTTTATCCACTGCCATTGTCTGCCAGCACCCTTGAAGGACTCTGGCTGAGCAGTTTAAGGAACAACACACTTTATTAACAAGTACACTGATCACGGAAGCCTGTCCCAGAGTCGGGGCAGAGATTGTCACTGACAGTGCACTGCAAGAACAGTGACTGCAAGAACAAGTGTGAAGGGATACACAGGCTCTGATCACCAGTCAAAGTCTGAGATAATCAGTGTGTACAGAGCAGGGATCCTACTCAACAGGTGTGCCCACGGGGAAAAAGCCAGGATCAGCCCATCAGCCAATCCCAGAAGTTATGTGGAGCATTTCCTGACTTGTCTCCCTCTCAACTCACTGTTACACTATTTCTTTACACTTAGGTGAAGCTTGAGAGACTCTAGTCAAACATACTTCTGTTCTCGATTGGGGTAAAATTCCCTCACTTTGCTCTCAAAGATGCAGTTAATAAAATAGAGTGTGTGCTCAGGGAGGGGTGGTCACACTTTGGAGGCGGGTACCTCCGGGATGGAGGTGTGTCACATCATTACAATGCGAGTATAAAGAGTGGGGTTCATCTGGGGACAGCGATTTTCCCAGAGAGCTGATTGAGGAGCAGGACATCTCCTCCCCCCCGTGCTTGGCAGCTGCTGTGCGGCACCACCGAGTTCCCATTCCTGCAGGGATCACAAGAGAGCCTGGCCACAGGGTTTCCATCCCGCTCCACCTTCCGATTCATCCCTCCTCAGCCCCTGCTTCGGGCTGCAGGGGGTGTTGCACGGGGAACTATCATGGAATGCATTCTGTTCTTGCCAACCGCATTCCCTCCTGGAAATAGCAAATGCACTTTAACCTAAAATTTCCTAATGTTACAGCTTCTGTTGGAATGTGACTGTAACTTCAGCCTCAAGATTTTTCCCCAGATGTCTCTAATTTTCCCCCATTTTCCCACTTAATCAACCCCATGACCATAGCAGTCAAGCTTCCCAATATCCAAATGGAGTTCAACCGTTTTTCACGCATTTGTATTGCATGGATTATCTGATGTTTGTAGGGGTGGCCAATATGCTAGCTCATAAAAACACAAACTTTAACATATAATACCTTTATCAAGACAAAAAGCAAAAGGGTTAGTATCAATAAAACAAATTCCTGTAGCAGTTGGAGACCATCTGAAGAGGGTATCCCACCACCAGTATTTTGCATCTTTCTTGACTGGTTCCAAGACATGATGTATTTTCTCCACATTGTGATGGACAAGGACCAGAGTCCTTTGTCCATTTTCTTGAGCTTGTTTCAGCAATTGTTTTTTAAGTCTTCATGTTGTAGCAGTTTCCTGCTCAAGGTGAGATTCATTGCAATAGGGGTGGGCAGCAGGTCTTGAATCAGCATTTAGTTAAACCACAACAACTGGTAAGGTGTGACAGGAACTGAATAAATAAAACCACGTCCCATCATTTCAATGAACTTACAAACACAAATATTTGAGTGATTACTTGCATCTACACTAACATTATCTATGAGTTATCATGGAACCACAAAGACTTCTCATGCTTCTGTCACCAATATATACAACTGAAAACATTTTCAGGGATTTCACTGGGATGTGCCTCAAAATGACAAACATTTTTGTTCAGTGTCAAGACAAATGTCTTAAGCTTTGAGAGTGTTACTTTCACAAATGTAAAAGAACAGCAACATTGTTGTTCTTGCACAGTGACATCAATGCCTTGACATTTTTTTCCACACTCTCTGCTCCAGGGGATATAGTCTCACTGTGATTGAACTCTCACACAATGATTGGGTGTATAATACACACCCAAGCATTGTGGACTGTCAACACAAAAGCTGTGGCTGTGCTGTCAACGGCATCATAGGTAAAACTGACTAAATACCACTACAAATACAATACTAATTCTTTGGAGAGAATCGGAATTTCTCTGCAAACTCAATCGCATTATTCCAAATCACTTTTAGAATTTTAGTGGGTAAGGTGCCTTCTTCACCTCGTCTTATAATTGCAGCTGTCATCAATGGCATCCACAGTTGGGCTTGGATACAACTAAGACCGAAGAAATATTGGTTTAGAGTGCCCCAAATGCACCTATGATCAACTGGTGTTCTTTGCCCCTCCTGCTGAATTAATATTTCCAACAGAAGCCACTGCTTAGTTGCCAGATCCAAAAGGGAAGATTGTGGAGGGTGTTTCAATTTGTTCAGGACACTAATTTTCATGACTAGTTTGTTCATTAATCCCTCAGAGTCTCGGCTATTTTGAACTCCCAGTCCTGTTCCCAAGATGCCAGGCACATGAATTTTTGCCCACTTTTGGGGAAAGAGGGTTCATTTATACAACCACAATTCTGCATAAGAGGTTCTCAGGAATGGGGAACAACTGGTTGAATTGTAGAAACATTTTGCTTCAACAATTCAACTTGAGAGACTGTGGCAGGTCAAATAACAGCTGTTGCTGATCTGTATTTTTTATCACATATGGTCCAATATCAGAGACTTATGGATTGCTTAGGGTTGGACGGCTGGGTAGCAGGACTACACTTCACGACATTTATTTTAAACTCCCCCAAAAATCTGAATTTCCTGTTTCACACATCATTCTAAACAGATTAGATTAAGCCAACAATCCTGGTATTTGCTTTCGCATGACACTATAAAATGTTCTGGTCCAGTTCCATAGCTACAAATGCATTTAACTGATTGTTCTACATCTCCCAGTAAGGTCAGGACGAGGAACTATGGTGAGAAGGGTATGTCTCCATCACCACTCGTCAGGGAGGAGGGTATTTTTCTGTGTGGCTTTTATGTGACTATGAATGAAGAGAAGTTACCCTCCCAGGATACAGAATGATGCCACAAATCTGACCTGTATTACAGCTAAGATTAATGACAATATTCTCTGTACACATTTAAGGATAGTGTAGGCAATTCATCCACCCATGTGCAAAGTATTTGAAGTACCTATAAGGAAAAAAAAAAAAAAAAGAAAGGAAACATGCTCGATTGAAAACACAACCAGCAGGGTTAAGTAAAAGCAGTGTGCAATCCATTGAGAACTGATTCGATGTGTTTTTTCCTGAGCAATCTCCTGCTTCCCAAGTGTACAGATTTTGAGGGTGACTAGTATCACTGGCACTTTTCCAGTTTGAGGCATTTGTATGAATACAGGCTGTCCAGCATAAAACCCAGAAGGGTATTCCAGGCTTAGTGTGGACCTCTGTAACACTTGTGTTAGCAGATATGCAGGAGGCTCCCATCTGTTGTTCACTCAGTAAATGGTGCCAGGCAATCCCAGATTCATGGGTTTTATCAAATCACTGTTCTTTATCGAATTTGGGTCTTTCATTAGACCTTTCATCAAATTTGGGCCTTTCATTAGGCCTTTCATTAAATCTGGACCATGGAGTGTTGAGCTGGCTGGCTCACCATGCACGGTCCATCAGCTTCTCCACAGAGGAACTGATCCAGCCTATCTGGTGCCTGTAACTCACCAGTCCTTGCACAAACTCATACGAGGAGGTTACGGGGCTTTCCTGGCCTGGAGCCCAACCATGACTGGTGTCTGCGTTATTCAGAGCAAGAGCAGCTTGCAAGTGATCTCGGACCTTGGCAGCAAATATCTTAAGAGTATCTGAGTGGCCTCGGATGAGAGGAGTTGATCAGGCTGGATCCACGGGAGCCTGGATGGGAGATTTCCTGCTGGGGTCTCTGTCACACATGGCCTGTATGCAGGCTGCCTTCTGCACTGAGGCTGCCAAGTCAGAGCCGCCCGTCGCTAGAATTACCAGCGGGTCTCCTCTGTCCTGAGGCTCGGCACCGCCTGCCCAGTGTGCAGCCCGTGCAGCTCAGGAGTAATCGCAATCTCCCGGCAGGACACCGAGGGATGCTCCCAGTCCCCAACAGCCTCGAGATTCCTCCTCATTAAACAAAATCCTGTCACCCCCTGTGAGGGACACTCACCACACACACTCAACTTCAGGTTCTTCCTCTTGCCTTGAGTATTTTTCCTGAGGTTTCTACGTGCAGAAGTGCAGATTTCACAGTCAGTACCAGTCTCGGTCTGAACTAGAGGCCTCGAGAAGACCAGGTTAGAGTCAGGATCAGAGGTCCCCGCAATTTCAGCATCATTACCAGCACAACAAATGTCCCCATCACAAGTCCCAAGGTCCATATAATGTACCAGCTTCTGGAGCCATCTATCTGAAACAGGAGCCTGTTTTTCCTGTGCCTGTTTCTCTCTGTGTTCAGCTGCAGCAAACTGAGTTTTAACGTGGTCAACCTTGGTTTTAAGATGGTTATTCTGAATCACAAGTTGATCAATTTAGATTCCCAGTTTTTCTCCTGTCTCTCTCTCAAAGGCTAAGGATGACTTTAATATCTCATTTTCTGATTTCCAGACAGTATATTCTAGATCCAAAATTGGTTTGGAAACAAGGGTATCCTTAGATTCTTTCAGTACATGAGAAAAGCATGCTCCTAAAACTGCACAAATTACATCTTTACCTCTTCCCACTTTAGATTTTTGCCCATTCTTACGTTGTTCAATATGTTCCATGACTTTCTCTTCATCTTTCCAAAACTTTTGACCCTGCTCCTTCCCAGCCTGGGAAGGGGCACATTTTTGTTTTCGCAGCAGCCTATCCATGGCAATCCTACTGACTGTGCCAATTTTCTGTCAGGTAAAGGCCGGGGGAGGGATTCCTCCAGCCTTTTATATTTGATCAGTCTATCAGCACCCTAGGAAAGATGAGAGCCTTGTGCCTCACCAACCTGTCAGTGCCCCAGAATGGGGACCCTGCTGGACAGATCAGTGTATTGGAGGGTGGGTCGATTAACCTTCAGAGTCAAAATCCCTATTTCAATTTAGAAAGAGAGGCCCCTCCTGGACTTCCCCTGCTCTTACTCAGTATCTTTTCAGTTTTGTCAAATATGCTACCTGTGCCAGAGCCCTCAAAGGACTCACACCAACAGTTTATGGAATAACACAGTTTATAAATATAACAGAAAATTGTGACAGGTTGAGGTTTGAGGATTGCCAGTGATAGTATCTGACTGCAAAAACATATTCAAAGCAACACACGGATAATCCCTAACAAAAGCTGTCTCGAGATAATCAATTTGTGGAGAATACAGTTCTTACCCAAGAGATGTGCCTGTGGGGCCTGCAGGGAAGAAGACAGGTTCAGCCCCAGAAGTTACAATGGAGACTTCCCCAACTTCTCCCCTTTCTTTACATTTAGGTGGAGCTTGAGTGATTCCATTCATATAGCAAAGGGTGGTTGTACCTTGGGGGCGGGTAACTTTGGGGTGGAAATGTGTAACAGCATTTCATCTCAGCTCACCTTAGGATGGAGGCGTGCTCAGTGTTACACCCAAGGAGAGTAATTACACAGCAGCAAAATGTCTTCTCCTATCTCCCTTAGTTTGTTGGAAATCATGCAACTCTTTTTTTTTTTAATGTAACTTTAGTCAGGGGTTTGTTTTGTTCACCTTTGCCAGGGGGAGGGGAATTGGAAGTTTCTGTTCAAAAGACTCTGTTCACTGGGTAAAGCCTGATGAGCTTAAAAATCTACAGATTGGGAGTAGCCAGAAGATACAGAGGAGATAAATGAGCATTAACGAACATCATCCCCTGGGGTGGTTGGAGACACCTGGTCTGGGAAAAGATTGATAAAAGAACCAAAGAATGAGGTCCTAATTAACATCGAAGGTGAAGGAATCAATAACCAATAGGATATCAAACACTAAGAATTGTGTCATTTAAGACCAATAAACATGAATTTCTTTGAAGTTTGTATGTATAAATATGTGAAGACTCTAGTAAAGAACCATGTGTGACGGAATGATTTTCACTGTACAACCTAGGCATGTGTGAATAAAACAATTTCTACTGCACATCCTGGCCAGAATAAAGTAATGCCTCAATTCTCTAACACTGAAAAGATGTTGTTGGAGAGTTTCTGTTTCCCCTGTAGTTTCAGTGATAATGTGACTATAACTTTAGTCTCAAGATAATTCTCAGTTTTCTTTAATTTCCCCCCAGTCATTTTCCTATATTGTGCTAGAACTCATCATTTAAAAAGAAAATAATTTTTGGTTTGGGTCAAGCCCAGCCCAGAAAAAACCCTCAGCTCCCTCCTTCTGCTCTAATGGTTGTAGTAAGTTTCATCTCACTTCTTAGTGTTTTCACTGTGGACTGTTTCCCAAGCAAGAAGAAAATTTAATGCCAGGAAAAAAAAATCCAGGAATACTTACACTATAAAAATGTAACTGGACTGTTATGGCCTTTCTGGGAAAGAGGACCATTTTTCTGCTGGTCAATTCTCATGCCTTTGTTGTTGTTGTTGTTGCTGTTATTTTGCTTACCTGAGGCCTTACATTTCTTCTGCTGAAACTCCCAAATTTCACATGGAGGAAAATATTCATTCCCCCTCCCTTTCCAATATGAAAGGGAGGGGGAATGAACATTTATACACATATCTTTTTACACAACAGAATGAAAATGAACCAACTTCAGGCTTTGCTGAGTGACAGCCCTGCCAGCACAAAAAGCACGTGGAAAATGCAGTTATCATCAGTATAAAGACAAGCCTCTGCATTGACCTTTGGCTTTAATGTGAGAGATCAAGAGCTTCCTGGGAAGTGACAGCAGAGGGAGAAACTCCGTGACCCCAGAGCAAAAAGCAGCAATAATGGCAGGAAGCACAAATCCACTTGTTCTCTCAGCCTCAGAGCCTAGTGGCGGAGCACAGCCCAGCTGACTTGCAAGGTGGTTGGTAATGTCACATCTTCAATTTTTGGAGCAAAGATGCCATTTAAGCAACATTTTGAAGGAGTCCTTTTTATCCACTTTGTGCTCAGTGATCCTGACAGTAAAGCAGATGGATGTAGGTCCATTCTCTGGCCCCGAGACCTGCTGGAATGAAATGTGCTGTGCCCATGCTCTAACCCCAAAGCTGTGGCTGAACTGGGATGCCTGTTGGGAACATAGATCTAGACCCACTACCACGAGTGGATACAGAAGTATTTTCTGCCTAATTCTGGAGAAACAATGCAGTGAAACCACATGTAACTGCCAAGGTACTATCACTGATACAACACATGAAAGAAGGCCATTCTTCTAGCCAATGACAGCTCTGTCTGGGCCCAGAATCACAGAAACGCAGAATCATTTAGGCTGGAAAAGACCTAAAAATCAAGTCCAGCCATCAACCCAGCACTGCCAAGCCCACCACTAAACCATGTCCCTCAGTGCCACATTTGCATGTCTTTTAGGTACCTCCAGGGATGGTGACACTGAGCAGTCTCTTCCAGTGTTTCACAACCCTTTTAGTGAAGAAATTATTCCTAAAATCCAATCAGAACCTCCACTTATGCAACAAGAGGTCATCTCACCTTGTTCTATCACTTGTAACTTGAGAGAAGAGCCCAACCTGCACCAGACTTCACCCTCCTGTCAGCTGTACAGAGAGAGAAGGGTCTCCCCTCAGCCTCCTTTTCTCCAGGCTGAGCCCCCCAGCTCCCTCAGCTGCTCCTCATCAGACTTGTGCTCCAGACCCTTCCCCAGCTCCGTTCCCTCCGCTGGACACGCTCCAGCCCCTCAATGTCCTTCCTGAACTGAGGGCCCCAGAACTGGACACAGCCCTCGAGATGTGGCCTCACCAGTGCCCAGCACAGGGGACAGTCAGTGCCGTGCTGCCACACCATGGCTGGTACAGCTCAAGTGCCTTTGGCCTTTTTGCCCACCTGGGCACACTCCAGTTCATGTTCAGCTGCTGTCCCCAGCACCCCCAGGTCCTTTTCCACTGGACAGCTTTCCAGCCACTCTGCCCCCAGCCTGCGGCACTGCAGGGGTTGTTGTGACCGAGGTGCAGGACCCAGCACTTGGCTTTGTTCAACCTCAAACAATTGACCTTAGCTCATGGATCCAGGCTGTCCAGATCCCTCTCAGAGCCTTCTCACTCTCCAGCAGATCAACACTCAAATTAGTGCTGTCTGGGAATCCACTGAGGGTGGACTCGGTCCCCCCATCCATACCATCAATAAAGACATTAAACAGAGCTGGCCCCAGTGCTGAGCCTTGGGGAATGAGATTTATTAAATCTAACAACAAGGCCTTCCCCTATAATCTAACTTCAGACTAGCTCTATCTTATTATTTTCAGCAGGACTACACACGGAGCTGGAGCAGGTTCAAAAGGTGCCATTGTCTGCCTGACTGGCTCAGTAATAAATTCAGGAGCCATAATATATTTGATGTTTCTTTCTGCTGTGGGAGGAAGGCAGAAAGTGTAAAGCTGAAAGATTGTAAAAAATGCCAGCACTTTCAAAATCCTGTAAGAGTATCTAGTCATTATTTGTTCTTGCAAATAGTCACATTGTTTAAAACTGGCCACTGTTCCTAGCAAAGACTAATGCTAAGTTTTTCCAGGGCCAGATTTGCAGTAGCTTTTTGCAAATTTGCAGTAATTATTCTTTGGAGTTTATTGTTGCTGTCCTGGATGATTTCTTTGTGGAGAAAAAAAAAAAGAAAAGTAACTTTTCTTTACATGTTACAAGACATTTCTGAAAATGATTTAAAGTGCTGCTCAGTGTTTATTATTTAGAGCAGATAATACCTCACAAATACAGGTATTTTTAATTTTCAGACAGAAACAGCACTGTCGTCATTTGAGTGCAGCACAGTGCAAGGGGGATTTGAACTTGAAAAAAAGCATCTCCATTACAACAATTCTGTATATGAATTTTATAATCATTGATTTAAATTTTGACTTATTTATGTCCTTGTGTTATTATAGCAGACTACTTTAGAAAGGTAGCTGATTCAACAGAAAACTTGGACTTCATCAACCTCAAGAGTGCACATTAGAAACTAAAGTATAGAAGTTCAAAACTTTAAACAAGAAATTGCTGCTTTACAACATTCCGGCTGCTGAGCTCCCTTGTGTTTTTTCAAGAACAGCTGTGGGCTTGCTGCTCATAAAAGGACTACCCTATGCATCTGCCCTCTAAGTTTCTTAACTGAATTGAAAGTGATGTCTTCAATATCTGGTTTAAGAAGTTCTGCTTTATCTTTTTAATGCTGTATTTTAGCCTGTTTGCAGATAACATAGTTATTAATCTCACTGCACAAAGTAAGTTCTGTAATGGTATTACAGCTATGCAGGGGCCACAGACCCAAGGGACAAAGGAAATTGCTACATTAACACATTTTCAGACTGTCCTGTACAACCTTGAATAATAAAACATAATCTTAACATGTGAATTTGCATTGTCAATGACTGTAATAGAAAGTTATTTTAAACTGCAGTGGATTGCAAAGTTCTCTGGGGACAGTGGAGGAGGGACAGTGTCAGTATCGGTGCTGAATCAGGCTGTGTGTACTGCAGACCAGGCTTCACAATCTTTTCATCTTCAGAAACACATCAATTATGAGCTCTTCAAGTCACGTGAGAACAAAAGAATTTTTAGCTATACTTTATTCTAAATTTGTTCAGTTTCAAAGAGGAGTTTAAAGAGGGGAATGCAAAAATCTCATTATTACAGGAAAAAAATCCACAGAAAAATCCCACACATATGAGTTACCATTTTTAAATAGTCTGAAGTGTCAGTTTTATTCCCGGATGGCTCTAACACTCAAGAGCTGGTGATTAGGACACAGAGAGCGGCGTGATCTGATCCTTCTGCAAAGCTCAAGGTGATATCATCAGACTTTTAGAACAGTACTGATTGTGATCCAAACCATCAGGTAGAAACACAGGGGGTTTAAGGACGTGAACCAGCGAGCTCTGAACGCCGCTGTTCCCCAGGAGCAGGGCCCAGGGCAGCCTCCCCAGCGCGTTCACGGCATCGGGGCTGGCACAGCTCCCACACCCTCAGTGCCGGTGGAGTAAATCGAGTCTGAGACACTCAGAATTCTGAAATGACAGCATCTGCACAGCTGGAGCACACCCCATCACACACAGGGCACAGCCACGGGCAGCAGGCCAAGCGTCCCCGTGTGCTGGGGCAGTGGCCGATCTCTGCCGCAAGGCCAAGCGGGAAAAGAGATTTCTGTGCCAACCCATGGAATAATCCAGGTCGTTAGCAGAAATAATGGTGAGCTGTGCTAATGCTTCTGACTCCTCGTGTCTGTCGCTCCAAACTAGAACAACCTCGCCCTGTTCCTCCCCTTGACCTGCAGGGGAGTAGCCGAGAGCACGGGAGAGGAGCTGGGAGAGGAGGAACTGGGAGAGGGGGGTTTTTTGGCGGACTCTGTTCCCGAGGCCAGGCGGGGTTTGTTCCGGGGCACAGGTTGTCCGTCCTTCTTTACAGGAAAAAGGTGAGCTCGGCAGTGGGCTCGGGAGCCACACAGCTTCTTAAAATTGTTGTTTTCAGCCACTGATGGCAGATCTGAGCGCTTGAAATGGTTGGAAACTTGTATCTCAGTTTCTCTGTTTTTCTGTGCATTTGAGAGTAATGTAAATATTCAGATCCTCTTGGGTTTTTTTTGTTTTATTTTGGGGGTTTTTTGGCTTTTTTTTTAAACATTTTTGTGGGCCTGCTTCTACCAACAAAGACAATCATTTATAAAAAAGCAAGTTAATGAACTCAGATGAAAGAGGGACAAAAGCTTCTTTCACATCTTACTTTTAACTGACTAAATTTCGACCCAATTAAGATAGCAGAAACAATTGTTACGGGTGGCATCAGGTGGGCTTCCCATCGAATTTTTTTGCTGATACAGGCAAATTTTGTGGGACTGGATTAAATAGTTAGTAACAACGAATAGACAGCCAGCCTCAGAAAGAAAAGCCTTTCAATTGCATTTTATACAAATAATTGGAAGTGCTTAGTCACCATAAAATAGCCATAGAGCACCACCCTGTGGGGATTGACATCCCTGGGGTTTCAAAGCTGTTTAACATTCATCATTTGCAGTCTCACCACAAATAATTAGGTATGCACCTAGCTTTTTCTGTGCTGAAATCAGTGATTTTTAGAGGGCAGCGTGGTCTGTCACACAGTGCTGGTTACTTGAAGAGGCTCTGGCCTGCACTCAGTGCAGTACCAGCTCTCAGGGAATAACGCAGTTGTTCCCGCGGTGATTGCCTCTCCTTCTCATCTCCTTCCACCCAGAAGCCAGGGAGCAGAGAGAAAACTGTTCCTCATTTGATTTTACCAGGCAGGAGGAGGCTTGACAGCTCAGCCCATCTCAACATCTGCCAGTGCCAAAAGGATTCCAGAAACAGCATCTGAGGAGGTACCTGAAAGACTCCCACAGCAGTGAGAGCCTGTACCACAGCAAGTCAGGCACACAGCAATCACCTCCTGAGGCAAGGGAAATAAACAGGAATTTTTAAAGCCATTCGTTACCTTTCATTAATGAGATTTTTCCACTGCATGTTAAGTGTGCCTACATTCATGCAATGTTTTTTCAGTTTGTTTGGGTTTTTTTTTGTTTTTGCTTTTGTTTTTAGAGAAAATGTTTGCAGCCTATTTTGATTGCCCAGGAGGCCCAGAAAATCTCTATATGAAAGAAGTGATGAAACCAGATCCAGGAGAAGGAGAAGTTCTTGTGAAGGTCTCTGCCAGTGCTCTGAATAGGGCTGATTTACTCCAGGTACGTGTATGCTAACCAGATTTATGGACATAAAACAACACACATTTTTCAAGCCCCTCTGTGATGTCTTGACAGATCTGATGAGCTAACAGAGTTTGAATCTGGTGAGCATTTGGATGGGAGAGTTCACAGGGCTGAAAGAAGAGATGTTTGTTGATTCAGCAGATAAATGTTTTTATCTGAGTTAGTGCAGTGCTAGGCTGGTGTGGAAAGGCAGCTGCCTTTCAACAAAACATGTAAAACCAAAGCTCTGGTCTTTCTAGATCTTAGGCCCTTTTCTGGGCATATGAGATGAAATGTTCCAATGACACAGTTCCAGTGGGAAAAAAATTATTCAAATTCACATTAAAATTATTTGTTTGAGCTGCAAGCCATGCTCTGCAAATGGAGACCAGAGTATCTCCACAGCAGGGATTATCCTGGACAAAGAGGATTCAAAATATTTCAATTTATTCTTATTTTAAGAATAAAACTTAGGAAGAATAATACTTAGGAAGCAGAAGTATTTCCAGAGGTTAGATTATCCTCAAATTACTGCAACATATGCACAGGGCAAAATCAAGATTAAACAAATGGGAATTTAGGCTGGAGATGTATGAATGAAATATTGCAGGTCATTACACTCATTGATTGGCTTTTCCTTCCTTACCTTCTCTTTTTTTTTTTTTTTTAATTTTAGAGTAGAGGGAAGTACCCTCCCCCCAAAGGAGCCAGTGACATTTTAGGCCTGGAAGCAGCTGGGCGCGTGGCTGGGCTGGGTCCCGGCTGCTCGGGCCGCTGGAAGGTCGGCGATGCAGCGATGGCTCTGCTCTCCGGGGGAGGCCAGGCACAATACGTGACAGTGCCCGAAGGCCTCCTGATGCCAATTCCCAAAGACATGACTTTTATTCAGGCTGCAGCCATTCCTGAAGCCTGGCTAACAGCATTTCAGCTGCTCCATTTTGTAGGTGAGAGGTGCATTTGCCCATTTATCCCACTGAAACAGCTCATCTTCCTTTCTGTTACAAAGTCCTCTCCTTATTCCCTCCATTTGAATGTCATTTGCTTCAAAGAATCTTTTCTCTGTCACTTTGTTCTTGTGGGTTGGAATCCAGTATGCCAGACACAAATCTCTCCCTGGTGCCAACCTACCCTGCTGATTACATATTTACAAGGAAGGATATGGAAAGATGGTCGGATTTCTTTTCATCTGTATTTCTCAGTTTGAATCATTGAATGGTTTGGGTTAAAAAGGATCTTAAAGATCATCTAGTTCCACTCCCCTGCCATGGACAGGGACACCTTCCATTAAGCCTAAACCCTGAAATTATTCCCACATTTTCCAGACACTTGGAAACATAGCTTACTTATAAGGATCTGGCATTACTGCATGCATGACCATGCAGGAACTTTATCACTAATTGCTTGTGAATCTACAGTAGCAACATCTTGTACCTTTGTTTAACAGAGATATTATTTGTAGGTAAAACCCACTCTGAACTGATTTAAAATAGACAGAAGCCCACACTCCTCATTTTAAAAATACGCTGCCAAGGTAATAAAAAGTAGCACTTCCCAAGGTTTTTCTCAGGTGAGAAATATCCTCCTTCTACACTCTTCAGCAATAGCTGAAGATCTAATAAAGATAAAGTAGCTAAAAGGTCCAATAAGGAACGAAAGTTCCAAACATAACTTCCCTGTGGACTTGCTTCAAGCAATGTTGCATCCTGGGGATCAATGGGAGACTACTTGGTGCCTCACTTTCAGGAGCAATTGGTGAAACACAAATTAATGCAACCAATAGATGGTAAAATGATTGGTAGGACTGATCTTTAATGTTACCCAGCATTTCTTGTATTTCTCCATCACTGAGTGCCTGATTTCTCAGTATGAACATTCTCCAAGTGTGTTTTCTACTGATGGTATAAAAAGGCTGTGACTGCACTCACTTTAAGCATCTTGGTCACAGATGCCCAGAACTGCACACGGCGAAGACAAAGTCTTCCTCTGAGGCTGGTAAAATGACATCCTGTCAGCACACTGCAACCTCTCCTGATCCTGGATTTCTCTCTTTTATGAAGGCTACAAAGATGTCCAATTGTCCAAAGTCCAATCAGGGGCATCTCTTTCAACCTCCTCTTTGCTATTGTCCAGACTGTTCATGTTTTAATCCAAAGGTGATGCCCTAAGAGTACCACTTTCCTTATGCCCTCCTCCAGGTAAAGTACAGGAGGGTGAGAGAGTGTTGATCCACGCTGGAGCCAGCGGGGTTGGCATGGCAGCCATTCAGCTGGTGAGACTGGCAAAGGCTATTCCCATTGTGACAGCAGGAACTCAGGAGAAACTGGAAGCAACAGCAAACGCTGGAGCAGCTGCAGGGTTCAACTACAAGAATGAAGACTTCAGTGAAAAGGTCTTGGAATTCACCCAAGGTACAGATCTCTCTCTGAAAGTGTGAATGAACCTCCCAACATGTGGACACACACTCAGGTTCAGCTGTCACTTGGTGAGGCAGCAGACAGCAGTGACCCCGTAAGCACAGCCTGATATCCTGTTCAGCCCAGAACGGGCCTTTCCTTAGTTTAATTGTGCTGTTTTCTGCACAAGTTCTCTTTGGCTGTGTTAATTTGAGGCATAAATATTGTGCCATGTTATTGCTGCCTCCCCAAGGAGCTGTGAGACCAAATCCTCGCATTTCGGTGTTTGAATCATCACAGAAGCACAGCATGGCCTGGGTGGGAAACGACTTTAAAGATCATCCCGTTCCAACATCCTGCCATGGGCAGGGACACCTTCCACTATCCCAGCTTGCTCTGAGCCTCATCTAACCTGCCTTGAACACTTCCAGGGATGGGGCACCTACAGCTTCTCTGGGCAACCTGTGCCAGGGCCTCACCCCACTTAATTCTTAAACTGTTAGAAAAATGTAGCTTTTCTAAGCATTTTGGGGGTGGTTTGTGCCTGAGTTTGCTTATGAGTAACTGATGATTCTTTTTTTGTGTCTGATTCTGTAATTCTTTACAAATCACAGTACCAATTCCTAATTTCAGGAGGAAGATTTATATAAGAATTGTAGGGCAAATTCTGTGTATTACATAACAAGGTTTTAGTCTTGCTTGACATTATCCTACCCTTAACGCAGCTTGACTTCATTGCTGAAATCTCTTGTTTCTACTTGAGGTTCTGGAGTAGATATTATTTTAGATTGTGTTGGGGCCTCATACTGGGAGAAGAATCTCAACTGTCTGAGTACTGATGGCCGGTGGATTATTTACGGACTGCTGAGTGGAGGTGAAGTCCATGGGGATTTGCTGGCAAGGCTGCTTTCCAAAAGAGCCAGCATCCACACGAGCCTGTTACGGTCCCGAGACAAGGAGGCAAGTAGTGGCTATCAGCACTGTATGCAGTTTGAGCTTAAAATTCATGGTAGTTTTGAGAGCTTTCTTTTAAAACCAGTATTAAACGCATTCTTGTCAAAAAGTCCCCTTGAACTGTTACTACATACTTTGGAAAATGTCACAAAATTAAGTTATAATGTCTTTTTTCTATTTTTATCAAATCCCTTCCTGAATGAGAGGAATGACACCCAGGACTTCTTAATGCTCTTCATGGATACCATAATTTAGATATTTGGCCCTAAAAGAAATAAAACTCCAGTGATTGGGCAACTTGATCAAGTCTGAGGAATAAAAATAAAAATCCCTATTAGGTCACTTCAAAGTAGAAACTAAGGCCATTTGGATTCCCAGTTACCAAAGAAAACTCATTTTATGTGGAATATTCTAAGATGTGACAGTAAAAGACCCACAGTGTAGAGCCCTAAGATGGATTCTGTGCATGATTTAAGACAGAATATTTACAAAACCTTTATCAGTTTGATTTAAACGGTTCTGCAAGAAACTCGCACCACTTGTTTTGGAGAATTTCATTCAATTAAGATGTAATAAATCTAAAAGCTTTCTTCTTGTTTGTAATTTAGACCAGTCAGGTGTTGTTATCTCCATTTCACTGTGAGAATGTCAGGTGTCTCCTTGAGGGCTGTGTACATTTCGTACGCCGTGCTCTGGACACCTCGGTGAGTGAAAGGGCTGGAAATAACCTCGCAGGTGTTGGTTTTCTCCCCAGTACAAGGAGCGGCTGGTGAGAGCCTTCACAGAGGAGGTGCTGCCCCATTTTTCTTCCTCGCGTCTCCAGCCCCTCGTGGACAGCGTTTACCCCCTGCACGCCATCGCTGAGGCACACAGGGCTATGGAGGAAAACAAGAACATCGGCAAAATCGTCATCGAAATTCCCGTCTGCTTCAAGAAAGGGCCGCTGCAGTAGCTGCTCTGGGACAGAGCCCCCTCTGCGGGGGCTGCGCTGCGGCCATCCTGCCGCTTCTGCTCCCCACCGGGACCGATTTATATGGGTGGCGAGGAGGGGGAAAGGATAAGGAGAAAGCGTTTATTAAAGAGGTTCGTGTCGCAACTCTGGCACCGCAGATCGAACGTGTGGGGCCGAGCGGGGGCTGGGATTGGGATTGGGATTGGGACTGGGACTGGGACTGGGACTGGGACTGGAACTGAGGCGCCGGGGGGCGGGGCCTAAACACGGGGCGGGGCCAGGATCGAGGTCACGTGGGGAGGGCTGGCTAGGCCCGCGCGCTGCCCTTCCCGCGCGGTGCACGCCGGGATAGTTCCGGTTCCGTGAAGGGAGCGCGCGGTGGCTGCTGGGATACATCCGGGTGTCCCGGCCATCGCTCCCGGTCCCCGCCGCTGTCTCCGCCCCACGCTCGGTCCCCGCCGCTGTCTCCGCCCCACGCTCGGTCCCCGCCGCTGTCTGCGCTCCACGCTCGGTCCTCGCCGCTGTCTCCGCCCCAGCCTCCTTCCCCGCCGGTGTTTCTGTCCCAGGCCGCGGCCCCCCCTCCCCGCCCGCCGTCATGGCGATGCAAGCAGCCAAACGAGCCAACGTGAGTGCGCTGCCCTGTCCCGACCCTGCCGCGCTGGGCTCCGGCTTTGTCCCCCTCCAGGCACCGCGCTGCTCTGACGGGAACGCGGCAGGCGGGTGGAACTGGGTGGTGTTTAAGGCCCTTCCACCCCCAGCCGTTCCGTGCTTCAGCGATTCCGCGGTTTTGCCGTAGCTGCTGGGTTTAAGGTTTGCAGTACATGCTTTGGGTCTAACGCACCGCTTGTCCTTCCCCCATCAGATCCGGCTCCCTCCGGAGGTCAACCGGATCCTGTACATCAGGAACCTGCCGTACAAAATCACGGCCGAGGAGATGTACGACATTTTTGGGAAGTACGGGCCCATCCGGCAGATCAGAGTGTGAGTATTTCCAGTTTCTTTGGACCGTGAAGGGTTTCACAGCTGGAAAGGTTCAGTGCCCTGGAGCAGCGCTCCGGGTGCTAGAGGGGGGAACATGATGATGCTCTTAACATGTGAACTTGTTAGAAAATTATTCTACTGGGAGGTGCAGAGAATGAGGTTAAATTTGAAATGAACTTGGGGAACCTGATAAAATGTGAGAGACCTGTTTGCTTAACTTTCAAATACAGCTGAAGTTTTACCTTGACTTGGGGTAAAAATAGGAAAGGCAGAAGCTGAGCACAAACAGTTTTCCTGTTTTATGAGTATCCAGTATGAACCAGTGGGAAAACAGGGATGTTGCTGTTGCTGGATCTGTTCACTAGAAACAAATACCAGCAGCAAGCCCTGCATGCCAGAGGCAGGATGTCCTCAGCCATGCCCTGTCTGGATAGTGGAGATGTGACTGTGCCTTTGGTTCTAAAATGCCTGGAGACTGTACAAGTCTGCATCAACTCTGACGTTCTTCTCCTGGTTAGTTCAAATGCTGAGGACCTGAGCTTTGATCATCATAGGAGGGTTTGTGTTGGAAGGGACCTTAAGGACCATTTTATTCCAACCCCCTGCAGTGGGCAGGGACACCTTCCACCTGACCAGGTGCTCTGAGCCCCATCCAGCCTAGCCTTGAACACTTCTAGAGATGGAGCATCCACAGCTTCCCTGGGTAACTTGTGTGATTGATTGTTGTGTAGAGTAAAGTGAGTTTTACAGAGTTGCTCTCAGGAAGCAAAGGATACCAAAGGGACATGTGCTGCTGATGCCATGCTGGGGTGTGACACCAAACAGACCCTTCTCGAGCAAGGACGGGCAGTGGATGTGCCTGGAGAAGTGGCTGAGGGAACAAGGGGCAGTGTAAACACTGCCTGGCTAAATAGGTTGAATTCTTTGCTAATGAGCATAAAGGAGAGCCAGTACTTAGGTTTTCTGAAAACATATGGGCTGTAACAGCATGATAGTGGGACACAGAACTAGGATGTATCAGGGGCTTTCCACTGGAGTGATGCACTGCTGTCTGCATCCAGCAGTTTGTTCAGAACTACTAATTCATGTAATTTCCCACAGAAATCCCAACATCATCAGTGCCAGGGCATAATGTCTGAGCCGCTTTGTAAAGGCTTTTGTGCTTTGTGCAGTGCTTATCCTGTTCTCCTCCTCACCTCTGCACAGATCCCAGTGTGATACGTGTGATATCGTTTGTCCTCGGGAGTTCTCAGAACGCCTTAGAGGCTGTTGTTCTGACTGTGAGGTCTCTGTCACCGTCTGTTAGTCGAGGCCTTTGGGATCTGTAAACTCTCATTGCTGTCATGTGCCCAGACGTGTGTTCCATCCCTCAGGCAAAGGACATGGAATCGGTGCTCCCGTGGGTGATGGCTGTGCCTCAGCAGTGGGCTTGCACCAGAGGGGTGTTCTGCCTCTTAAATTGACTTTGTGATGTGCCAGGAGCCCTGTGCCATCATAGGGACACATCTGATCCAGATAGCCACTAACTGACAGCCAAATCTTATTAAGTAAAAGCTAATTGCTATAATAAAGATGTAAATTATTTCCAGACACATCATGGCAGCCCTGACAAAAGCTTCAACAACCCAGTTGTTCTGGAGAGGTGCATTCCTCTTATGGAGCAAAATACAGCACATTTTCCTGTTGTCTCTGGCTCTGAACTGTTTGTTGTGGAAAGCAGGAATGTAGTTTAATACCTAGAAAAAATAACAAATTGGTTTTTAGTGATGTTGCATGAGTTCATCTAATCTCAGTCACTGTGAAGTAAATAAACTATTTGTTGTTTGTTTTATTTGACCTTGGTTCTGCCCGTGCTGTGCAGTGGGAACACCCCTGAGACCAGAGGAACAGCCTACGTGGTCTATGAGGACATCTTTGATGCCAAGAATGCCTGTGACCACCTGTCAGGGTTCAATGTGTGCAACAGATACCTCGTGGTGCTGTACTACAACGCAAACAGGGTACGTGCTCCTGGGCTGGGGACGTCACCTCTCAACAGAGCTATCACAAAAAAACAACCCCAGCATCAGTTTGTAAGGACAGTTGCTTGGGTATTTTTAAGAAATAAAATCCAAACTGTTAGAGGGAGTGAATGGGATACATGGTCAGAGTTTCAAATTTACTCGGTGATTTGTGTGCAAAAAAAGTACCTTTGGGCAAAGGGTGGGAACAATGTGTTTGGGGGGAGTGTACTCTGGAGAGGAGGGTATAGAGGCCCCACAGTTGCACAGCTGCAGCAGGAGGTGAGATCTTGTTTATGGGTAAAAAGTCTCCAGTTCTCTATGTCCTCCCTGTCACTGACAACATCCAGGGCCCTGTGACATTCTTCAAGGACAAGGATCAAACAATGCTCTGTGTGTGTGATGGTGATGGAGTTCACAGTGATGCTTGTTGCAGATACTGGAAAATAACTTGTCATGAGATGAGAGAATTCTTTTGTCTTCTTACATATTTTATTTTCCTAATTATAGGCATTCCAAAAAATGGACACAAAGAAGAAAGAAGAACAGCTTAAGCTTCTCAAGGAAAAATACGGAATTAACACAGACCCACCAAAATAAACTGATCCTTTTTGGAAAACTGTTTTCAAGCCCTGTCATCAAGTTCTTGGCCTAAACATAGGAATTCTTAACAAAGTGTAACTTTATTGTTTAATTCTTAACAAATTTGATAAGCTGCAACATGAGTCTTTATATCTTCAGATTAGGATTAAATTAATGTAGAACACAGGGAGATCTGCTTTAAGATTAAATCCCCCAAGGTGACATGGCTTCTCTGTGCTGAGGGTGACCTGGTAAAGGCTGCATTGACTTGTTTCTAGCAGGAGCTGTCAAGAAGGGACTGAGCAGCTTCTGTGTTTGACTGAACAAAGCAAGCCCAAGCCTGTCTTTGTAACAAAGTTTTTTTCACAAACTGCAGAAGATGAATGGCTTTTAAAAGGATCCAGCTGATAAGGGGACTCCTGTCCAAGTACCTTGTTCCCAGTGATGGTTCCAGCTCTGATCAGCTGCAGTGAAACAACCCAGCTCTCACACTACCAAAAAAAAAAGTGTATGGGGGCTTTGTTGTGTGTCCCAGGTTTGGACTGAGGATTTGGTATGAATTGAAGAACACATGACCAAAATGAGACAGTAGATGAAAGTTTTCATTTTGATACCTGTAGTGTGATTGTTTTCTACTTGGCATGGTTGAACCGTAGTACGTTTTCTGTACATGCATTTTTAGGAGTAGCATGTAGTGGAGGAAAAACACATTTACATTTTTTTGGCTCTTTTTTCAGTATTCATGTCCTTTGTATAAAAATGAGTGTGATCCAGAGTTTGCACAGCCAGTATCTTTTGGAAGTGGGAAAGAATAACCACTGCCTGTGTTCTGAACCAGCTGAAAGTTGTGTGAATGTGGGTAGTATCCTGCCTGGGGAGGATTTATTTGCATGGATGTGATGTTCCACTCCCTGACCAGACAACTTCCAGCCAGTGCAGAACTAGGGCAGATAACAATATACTTTGCCTGGAATTTGTAAATCAGTTTTGTTTTTCAGTGCATTGTACTGTCACAGAGGAATACTTCCATTTTCTGAAATTACTTTTTTGTTGGAATTTGTCACTTCAGGAACAACGCTGTGTCCATTTGGTGAAAAAATAAATGTCTGCATATTTCGCTTTTTTGTATCAAGGCTGGCTTCAAGCTGTGCTCCTGCTGCCTGTAATGTTTCCTGTTAGACGGGAGTCATTCATCAGCCGAGTGTCTGATGCAGGCAGGAGCTGTAGCACATCCGTGGGTACAGGGATGTCTGTGTGTGTGACAGGAGGGTGCCCAGCTGTGGGAACAATGCCTACATCTCACCTGGAGGAGATCCCTGGCAGCTGCCCTGTGCTGTGCACCTTGTTGGGCAGCTGGAAGTGGCTCACAGCAATATTCACATTTACCAGCTGGAACCAATGAGAAACTGAACACTTGGCATTTTGCACTGAATGGCCCTATTTTCTTCATTCCTCAAATAAACTATTACAAATTAATAAATCAGATGCTACAAAGAAAAGTTCAGTAATGGCTCATGGAGAGTGAGCTCCAAGCCAGCTCTGGAGGAAAGCAGCCACGATGATTTCAGCAGCTGAAAGCAGCTGTGATTTCAGCTTTGGGTGGGTGTTTGAAGTTCTATCCTGTACTGGAGCTTCTATCCCACTGGAGCAGCTCTGCCCTGCCTTCCCTTTCATACAGGCACTGGGGCTGTGAGCCGGAGCCATGCTTAGGGTGTGCTTAGTCCATGATTCCTCCATCCCTGCATCTGTCCCTTAAAACTGATGCTGGTTTTGCAGCAAGAAGCCTTGCAGGCTGCTGTAACCCTTGCTCAGGTCAGGAACAGGCACTGGGAGACTTGGAGCCTCCATGGCTTCCTGGCTTCCAGGACCTGCCCATCAGATTAACACAAACCAAGAGTTCTCAGGCAAGAACCAGGTTGCATTAAAAATCATTAAATGAATAAAATCCTGCTGGGGGATTTGCTTCTATGTAAGCATCCATAGCTTTTCAAGGGTTACAAACTGCTCTGCCCCAAAATATATATCTTTTATACATATAAATATATATATTTATATGTGCTATGCATATACGTACGCATCCATGTACCAAACACTTGGATAACTGAAATCATTTGCACAAACTGCTGGGCATGGAGAAGGCTCCTTGCTGAAACAGGAACTGGAGGTGCTTGTTACCATGCTGGATTTATGGTTCTAATAAATAATGAACACTGATAATAAATACCAGAGTGCCAATAATGATGCTGCGTGCTGCCAGCCTTGTTTTAAATCATATGCAAATACCACATTGCTTCTGTCAATAGCAGAGAGCATGGTGCTTGCACTGCAGTGTCTGTTTTGATGGGGATTTGATGCTGTTTGAAAAACATATATAAAAAGCAATTCTTTAGGGTAATAAGATTAATAAAAATTCCTTCAATGAATCCTCAAGATCAGCAGCTTTTGATTTCTCTGAGAGCTCAGCTGCTGTCTTTCATTAAATATTCCATTTCATAGTTTTTCTTCCAGTGCCTGTTCAGGGCTTTCAATGTCCCTGCACATGTAAAATGAAATAATAATTTGTACCTGCAAGACAGGGGGAATGGAAATGGAATGCCCAGAGGACTGTTTTGATGAGATCTACTCAAGATTTTGTTTGAAATGTAATATCAAAGAACAGGGAAATGAGTTCAGCTCATGAATGGCAGAGGGGCAGCAAATAAAGCAGATGTTACCAGCCTCGCACTCTGCATCTGTGCTGGTATTGTGTGTGCTCACTTCCCATTTAATTTTTCAGGAAGTAGGGCATGAAATTAAGACTTGAAGGTCATTTTTTTTCCATTGAATCTGTTTAGAAATTAGTAACAAGAGTGTATCTGATTACACAGGCAATGACAGTAAATTTTTTCCAATCTATTATATAGGGGGTAATAATTATACGTACTGTGTTGATCGATGATACAATTAAATAAATTAACGCGTTTGCAGTCGAATAAAGAGCTGAAGATTACATTTCCTTGAAGACTTAATTTCCCTAAGTATCACAAAGCACAATTAGTTTTCCTTTCAGATTTTTTCTTTTTAATGAAATTGGCATGAAAAATGTAATAATGCCTGTTTCCAACCAAGGTATCTGCAGAGAGGAGGCAATGAGGGAGAGCGTCATCAGGCAGCTGTAATAAGGATTTTACAGAGTGGGTAATGGCTGGTTTGTGCTGGGAGGGCAGAGGGGAAGAGCACAGTGGCAGCTCTGCAGATGGAGGTGATAAGATCAAGTAGGATCAGCTCTTGGAGCCCAGCAGGAACATGCTGGGTTTCCCTGGTGAGAAACCCACAGGAGCAGAGGGGCAGAGCCATGCCCTACCTGGTGCTTCAGATGCAGCAGAAGCTCCCAAACAGAGACCAAGAGGGGATGGAGGGAGCATGGGGCCATTCCAGGGTCACTCAGCCAATCCTTGGCATTGCCATTCCCTGTTGGGACATTCAGGAAGGGGCCCAAAGCAGGTGCTGCTCTCTGGTGAGACCCCACCTGCAGTGCTGCATCCAGCTCTGGGTGCCCAGCAGAGGGAGGATGTGAACCTGTTGGAGCAAGTCCAGAGGAGGGACACCAGGATGATCAGAGGGATGGAGCACCTCTCCCATGAGGAAAGGCTGAGAGAATTGGGATTGTTCAGCCTGGGAAATAGAAGCTTTGGGGTGACCTAACTGTGGCCTTCCAGTACCTGAAGAGAGCTGACAAGAAAGATGCAGAGACCGTTTACAAGGACATGGAATTACAGGACAAGGGGGAATGGCTTCAAACTAGCAGAAGGCAGGGTTAGATCATAGAGTAGGAAATAAATTCTTTACTGTGAGGGGTGGTGAGACACTGGCAAAGCTTCCCCAGAGAAGTTGTGGATGTTCCATCCCTGGGAGTGTTCAAGGCCAGCCTGGATGGGGCTTTGAATGACCTGGTTTAATGGAAGGTGTCCCAGCCCATGGCAGGAGGCTGGAACAAAATTATCTTTAAGGTCTCTTCCAACCCAAACCATTCTGTCACACTTCGGTTTTTCGGTTTGTTCGTTTGTTTGTTTTAAATGAGCAATTAACTTAAACTGGGCCATTGATAGGAACAGCTTAGACCAATGTGCTGAACCAAACTGTGTTTGACAGGCACAACAGAGCCACACCACCTTTAACCAAGACTTTGGGAAGTGCAATCTGTGACCCAGTGGTAAAAGGAAGGCCAGCGACAGAGGCCAGGGCAGTGGCAAAGGACAGCAGGACCTTTTCAAATTATTTGGGACAAACTATTTGGGATCCTGACAGAACCAATAACCAATTTTTAACAGGAAATCAGCATGCCCTAAATAAAGGAACTATTACTGGAGGTGTAACCCAGCTGCTGCAGTGACATGATATTGCCACCAAAAAAAGGGTTCTGAAAACCCCTCAATTTCTTTATGGAAAGCAGAGTGAGAAAAAAATTTACTCCACTCAGTGTATAAAAATCTGTAAGATATGGACTTATGGGTTTATTAATTAACAAGCTGAAATAAATGCAGCTCTGTGGGTAAAATTAACATCTGGAGAGAGAAGGCCATGAGCCATGGTCCCTGGCCAGATCACCAGTCTTGCTTCTCTGTGCTCATTTCCTCTCCCAACTCCAGGAGGTGTCACCTGGGGTCATCTCTGTAGCTTTGGTGACTGCTCATGCTGGGAGTGTTCTCCTTACACAGATATAGAAACAGCACAACTGTTTGAAATATGACCATCAAAACATCTGTTAGTAGAAAATCATGCAAATATTTTATAGTCAAGTCAAATAAAAGTAACATCATGACCCAGTGACGCCCTGGTTTTCTACAGCAAAGAGGAAAAATGAACCTAATGGAAAGAAATCAGACAAGGCAAAATAACAGCACAGAGAAATCTCTGCTGATCAGGTCCTGCTCCCAAATCCACCTAAGTTACAGCCAACACATCTTCCTGCCTCCAGGGGAGAAACCAGCGTTTCATGAATTCATATAAGCAGCAAATGAAATAAAATATTGCTGAGTCTCAAGTGCCAGAGGCCCAGTGCACAAGGTCAGTTTGGAGCCCTTGTAAACAGCAGTGGCTGATACAGCCCAAAAAACCTCAGGAGTGTTCAGTGGCCACATCATCCCACAGTTCAGATTTATTTTGAAAGGTGGATGCACATAATCCTGCTCTTTTCTAGCCTTGCTCAGCTCTAGGAGAAAATACTACACTAGTTTTACTGTTGTAAAGGCACAGAATTAGACCAGCACTGCATGTCTTTGACAAGCAACACGTTCCATCTCTTCAGCAGCCAAATTTTGGCCAGAGTTGAGGGGACATAGAGGCAGGGGAAACGGAGAGTCAGGAAAACTGTCCCAGCATCCCTTACTTGCATGTCCCTGGTACCTCTGGTCCCACAGAGATCTTCCACTGGGCCATCTCTAATAGACACAGTGCATGGAGCTACATGTATTTCATATAAGAGAAATAATTAACAAAAAATGAATTGATGATTGAAGAACTTCTTGTACAGTAAAGAGCATGCCAGTAGCCAGAAAACAGGATGAGAAATGGTAAAGTATCAAGATTTTATTGTTTTATATATATACTTATAATTCTTAGATGAGACAGTATTTTTTTAAAACAGCAGCAAGCAGAACGTACAAGTTGAGAAAAGTGGCAGCGCAGGTAACTCTGTTTGGCTAATGCCCGTTCATGTACAAGGCGTACATTGGATTTTTTTCTTTTGAGCACCTTTTGTGGTTATTTTTTCTTGGTTTAAGTGTACAGTAAGGCAGTGGTTTTTTCAATAAGGAATATATATATATATTTATATTTATATATATTTTCAGTCATCACTGTGAATTCTTCATACATGCAAATTCAATAAAATGTACAACTTGGAAATGTTACACTGGGAGACATTTTTCCTCAGAGCAAAGCTTCTAATAAAAGGCAAATACGGACACCACAAAGTTATAAAAGAGAAGGAAGGCATAGGAAACCAAGTGTCAGGCGCTACTGACAGGACTGCTTGAGCAGGGAAGGTTGGGATTCCAGTGAGGATTCCTCCCGCCGTTGGCAAGGCGGGAAGGAACGGATGGTTATTAACAGATGTCTCCAGCCAACTCCCTCGGGAAGGTTCACTCTAACCTGAGAAGCTCCACATCAAAGAGGAGTGTGGCATTGGGAGGTATGACCCCAGGGTGGCCTGTGGCTCCATAGGCCATCTCAGGTGTGCAGGTCAGCTTTGCTCTTTGTCCTAAGCTCATCTGGGTTTTGGACGTCGGAGAAAGGAAAAGAGAACACAAAAAAAAGAGAAAACAATAAGGATTAGGAGGAAAATTTTAAAAAATCATTACCTGGCAGATTTACAGAATCAAGGAGTGTTGGGATCACCAGATTCATAGAATTGTTTAGTTTGGAAAAGACCTTTAAGATTATTGAGTCTGGAGCTTGGAAGGAGAAGATCTTTAAGGTCCCGTCCAACCCAAGCCACTCTATGATTCTGAGTCCAAGTGGTTTCACTTCAAGCTGAAGCTGGCACAAAGAGCTCAGATGTGAGCATGCACCTCCTTAATGATCTGCACTCTCACAGCAGTTATTTAAACTGCCAGAACCAGCCTGGAAGTGACACAAAGTCTTTTTAACACAAAGCTTGGTCCATCCCGCCTATACTGGGGCATGCTGCAGGAGGTATGAGTTCCTCCTGCAGAGTACAGGGTACAAGGAACACCACCAGCAGACACTAGGAAAAGGCCCTCAGAACTCTCTATTCATGAGAGATCAGTGCCCAACACAGCCAGGTTCAGCACTTATTTGCCTAAACTCAGTCCAAGCCCCAGGGCAGATATTTCACTTATGCTACTTATCCAGGCAGAGAGCCCTTGCCCCTGGATGGGCAGGAATGCTGCTTCCCCTCACTCCAGGCTGGCTCTGAAGGGAACTGCTCACTGAGATCTGGAGTTGTCTTCTAACTGAATATTTTGGAACATTTTCAAACTGCTGTTCATGCACCATACACTGGTGACGGAATATTCACTGGCCAAACATCTCCTGATTTGAAGCAGCAATTTTAACTCAGACCTCTCTCCCAAGATTGGGCACATCACTGGACTACAGATTATGTGGTAATTCCTGTTGAGAATATTTTCAGGTTCTATAAAATATACAATTTTTTTGGGTAGAAGAAAAATGTGGAGATGAACTTTCCCACTTTCAAGGAGTACTCATGGCATGAGGTGTCCAAGCTGATGGCCTCCCCTGGTCCCCACAGAGATTTTGTATGGGGCTGGCTGTGCAGTGTTTGGATGTGTCCCTGCAAACCAGGCAGCTGGTAGGTCATGCCTGGGGTTTTAGGGATGAGGCAAACTTGAACTGTCAGTAGCTGAGCAGAGAAAAGCAGACCCTGCTGACATGTGACAGTCATTACAGCAAGGTTTGTGAAATCTGTGAGCTGAACATAGGAAACTGCCTTGTTCCAAGAGACTGTCCAGCACACTCCCCCTAATCCCTCAAACCCTGGGGTGGTAGGAGACAGCCACGAGCTCGACTTGTGTCAGTGATCCACTAGGAGGAGCAGGAGGGCAGCGTGGCCACACGGCTTTCTGGCATGGCTCTCGGCCACTTGTTTTCTAAGGGATAGGAGCCGGGGAGTGAGAGCAATCAAGGAGGGGATGAATTGATTCACCCTGCGCTTGTTGATGCTGCTTTATCTGCCCTAGCTTCTGCTTCCCACAGCTCTGCAGTCCTGAGCTCTCTTAGGCCTTTCTGCAAAGCAAATAATAAACAGACCAACTCAAATCCTTCAGAGGAAGATGGTATTTTTCACGGTCTAGGATTCCTCAAATGGGATTCTCTGGCTGGAGAGAAGGGAATGTTTGCACTGCTTTCTCCATAGGGATAGAAACCCTTGTCTCTTCCACCCCTCTCTGGAAATGCATGGTTACATCATTCCTCAGTGGATTGTTTCTCATTTTGCATTCTCCCTTCTCTCTATTTAAGCATAAGAACTTGTTCCTGTTAAAAGTTGTTCCCATAAGAGTATTTGAGCAGTTGCCTCCTACACTGAGCTCTTGGATCCTGAAATGGGAAGTCAGGAGGAATTTGCACCCTGATCTCATTCACTCGTGCTCTAGAGCAGCCTGATCACACTCCTCATGTGGGGGGGACCCTCACAGCACTGCACAAAAAGCAAGTGAATTGTATTGTGGGGCTTTTACTGTGCTGGTACTCAAACTGTAATTATTAGAGGGCAGTTTTCTTTCTCTCAGCATAGGGCTGGTCAGTGAAAGTTTTGCAGCTGGGAGTCTGAAGTCATAAAAATGAAACAGTGCAGTTTGGTACCTTATTCAGTCAGTGTCAGAATCTGCAGCTGGGTCATGGATGTCATCAAAAAGGGCAGCTTGGGCTTTTATGGAGTAGCTGAATAGAGGTCACTCCATAAAAAGCTGCCACCTCAACATTTTAAAGGCCACTGCTGTCTGTTTGTGGAGCTGCCCATGGGACAGGGACAGGGCCTATATGGGACCTGGGGAGGAGACTTCGCCTCTCCCCTCCCAAATGCATACCATGGGGAAAGGCTTGTGAGCAGGGGATGGATATGGATGGATGGATGGATGGATGGATGGAAGGATGGATGGAAATTACAGGAAATACTGTGCTCAAATGCAGCACGCTTTCACAAAACCACTCCACGCTGTGATTTCCACTTGGTCTTGTCACCACTGCCCTGGACATTGCTGAGCTCACACACTCTTCAGCCAGCTTCAGGTTCAGCCAGAACAATTTATTAATACCTGTGTAACACCTTCTTCAAATCCTTTAATGACTTCTTGCCTGCCAATCTTGAACCTGAAAGGCTTGTTTCTGTCTCTGGAGGAATCAAACTTCTTTCCATTTTGTAGCATTCCTGCCAAAAAAACAACACATGGTTTCAGTCTGAGCTATATCTAAATTTAAGTGCTGGAGGAGAGGGAAGGAGTGAAAAATTAATGACTTGGTCACATCAGCTGCTCATTTCCATTTTCACTTTAAGGCCTCATTCAAAAGGTAGGAGAGGCAACTGCAGTGGTACCATATTGTTACCTTTGCCTTCCTGTAATTTAGGCTCTAAAATGGAAATTATTTATATGGTTCTCAATGGTTATGACCCATATTGCACCAAACATTGCACAGACATACAGAAGAGCTGTTGTTTGCACAGTGGAGCTCCCTGCCTAAGTGGATAAAAGCAGACAAGGAACAAGTGGGAGGCAGCAGAAGAGAGAATCTCAAGACAGGTGCCTGATCCAAGGCTGCCCCTAATAATGTGTGTTACACAAACGGAGCCATCCTACACCACGTGTGTGAAACCTCTACACAACGTGACAACTGCACCTCTCTCCTCACACAGAAAGAACAGAAGAGACTCTGCAGTCACAAATACGAAAGCAGCAAAGCCATTTATATAAATGTTCTACTACCCTCGTTCTTCATGCTTCCATTCAGCCACAAGAGACTGTCACAGAATGTGTTACTCATTCCTGTGGATGGGCACTGTTTCAATCCATGGGCTTTGAGCACATGCCCAGATTTCTCAGCAAATGGACAAACCTTCACAGAGCACTACATGGTTAGCTGTTCTCCTTCTCTTTTCAAACTGTGAATAATTTCGGTAGCTTTCAATTTAGAAAATGCTTTACTCTGGATATTGCAAGGTTGAGCTGATATTTATATATTAGAATCAATCTTTTCTTTGTAGTGCTGTAGAGCCAGTGTTGTGGGCACACACCATGACTCTCCTATCCAAGGGGCTGTACAAAGAAAAGTTCATTAATCTGAGAAAGACTCTGGTTGCAAAGAACATTAACAAGTCCAGCTTTGAAAGAAAATGCTGACAAAAAGTGTCTTTAACATCCAGTATCAAAGATACAGTCTGACTAGCTTCTTTCCATTATAGCAGTTATATTAACAGATCAGCTTGATGCACAAATTTTATTTTTCAGTGAAAACCATCTATTATTGTCCAATAATAAAGAGGCATATTTTGCTTGCTTAAAAAGTCTGTACTATGAATCAAAGGTAAATATGAAGAGATGTGCCAGAATGAAAAAACAGAGACTAAAATGGTAGGATTCATTTTGCCAACTTTTAGGCTTCTAAGATGTAGCAAGCTACTTTTGAGCTAATTACTCAGAGAAAATAGATAATCGAGTCAGAGAAAAATGCACTTTTAGGGAGCAATTCATCTAACCAGATCTAGGGATGTACATTAGGACATAATGTATCACATCTCAGCAGTGCCTCTTTCTGTACAATGAATAAAGAGAAGTCCAAAAAACAGCTCCAACACAGATGTCTTCAAATTCATTAGCAGTTAAATCAGTGGCAATGGAGTTCTTGACTTGCAGTTATGAACACACAGTGTTTGATTATTCCAGTGGGGTTCTCTGTCCAGATATTTTATATCAATATTAAAATCAAATGCCATATTAAGGCAAATTAACCATTGGCCAAGTCCAACATTTGTCCAAGTTGGTCTTTCAGACACACCTGCTCAAGGCCTTAGAAAGAAAACTGTGGAATAACCTGCCCAAAAAGGAAAGTTTCATAACCATTACTGTTAGTGCCTGACACAATCCTTCAGCTTTTCACAGTAAAATAATGAAATGTTGTATGTGTGCTCTGATGCAAGTACGCAGAATCACAGAATCACAGAATCAATGAGGTTGGACAAGACCTCTGAGATCACTGAGTCCAACCTCTGACTCAACGCCACCTTGTCAAACAGAACATGATACTGAGTACCACATCCAGGTGACTCCACCACCTCTCTGGGCAGCTCATTCCAATGTCTAATTACCCTTTCTGTGAAGCAATTTCTCCCAATGTCCAACCTAAACCTCCCCTGGCACAGTTTGAGGCCATTTTCTCTTGTTCTGTCACTTGTTCCCTGGGAGCAGAGCCTGAGCCCCACCTGGCTGCACCCTCCTGTCATGGAGCTGTAGAGGTGATGAGGTCCTGCTGAGCCTCCTTTAACACTGCCAGCTCCCTCAGCCACTCCTCACAGGATTTACCCTCAAGAACCTTCCCCAGCTCCACTGCCCTTCTCTGGACTCCCTCCAGCCCCTCAATGTCCTTCCTGAATTGAGGGGCCAGAATTGGACACAGAACTCAAGGAGTGGCCTCACCAATACAGGGGGAAATTCACATATATTATGCAATGTATCAGCTCAGTGACATCCACAAACCCCTCCAGGCAGGCTGGGAAGCCACAGCAGCTCCTGAACAAGGTTTTCCAGCTACAGACTAAGATGAATTCATTTGTAATATAGAAATTCACCCTGAATTGGAGGAGGGCGGGCAGGGAGAAGCAGCTCAGGGGGAACTCTCAGGCATATAATATAATCCTTTTTGAAGTATTTGATCTTAAATTTAAGTGACAGTCCTTCCTCAGAGCACTTTTATTTTTAAACACATCATAAAACCTTATGATTCTATGAAATGGAAGAAGACTGCTACAGAATCCCAATATTTAACAGTTTTAATATTAAAACTTAGTATTGTCATTACAGTTTGCATGTTCAAAGCAGTACGCAAACATTAATTACTCTTCACATTAGCCCAAGGAGGTAAAGAAAGTATTTATTATAAAAAAGCCTCAATCTGAAAGTTCAAATTCAGATGCAAAGTTCCACAACACTTTATTATGTATTCATTTCACTTTGTAGCTAAATCCTATTAAATCTCTTAGCTTAAAGCTCTGATGGTTTACTAAACACCCCACATCAAACCAGCGGCAGAATCAGAATTAACTCTTCAGAGATTTTGACAACAGCTCCTGGACAATGTTTCCCATTTAAAGTAAGATTTCCATCTTCCCATGAGCTTGCTAGTTTGATACACCATTTAAAAATGAATTCATTTCACTAGAAAATTCCCACAGAAGATGAGCTATCTGTGTAGAAGAAATCAGGCTTTTCTATATTTACAGCAACATCCTATTTTCAGCAACAACTGAAAATTCATGAGGTTATGGATTCATAAGTGTAACTTCCTCTATCATCACCTTGCTGCTTTTGGAAGACAAACTGGGATGCAGAGTCAAATGTGTCTGTATTCACTCTGGCAGGAGGGTCAATTTTTATATGAGTGCCCTTTAAATGCACATCCAGCCTGGAAATGAGTCAGAGACTCCATGTGCCCTGAAGAAGTTCCAATCTGGATTTAGATGTGAACTTTAGATCTTTTCTATCTCTGATTCTGAGAGTTAGAGTTAGCTATGCAGGCTCTTGGGAGCTAAAACAGCACAATTCTTTATTTTCTCTTTTGCTAATGCACCAATTGATTTTTTTTTGGTGAAAAAAATTGATTTAGTTAATATTCTTCGACAAGGATGGATGCCCATCTTCAGTTTACATCCTTATTTATCTGGCTAACAGCAAGGAGAAAAAAAACCCCACAATCTGGAACTCAGCAATGACATTGTTTTGCAAGTCAGAACAATCAATAAGAGTTTTGACTGAGCAAGGACGTCTAGATGCCTATATGGCTACTTGTTAAAAAACCCTTAGGGTTCTGAGAGGGAACTACCATTGTATTAAAATAATTAATTGCACAAACTTGGTTATCAGAATATAGCACAGATTTGAAAACATTCTGATCTACAAGGCATCCTAACTGAAAACAAGTCTTAAAAATTAAATGAGTATAGAAAAGGAGACATTTCAGATCATGGGTCCTACTGAATCACTGATGTTCAGTTCATTGAAGCTGCAGATTAAAGAGTAGATGGATTGTTTTATTAAGGAATATGACCACAGAGCCATCCAACCTGCCAGGACTACAAAGCCATTTGGGCTAAACTGGCAGTGAAAACACAACTTCAGGTGAGGTTCAACATAAGTTATTACTTCTTATTAAAACACAGGTGTGCTTGCAGCTGTTCTGCACTACCTTTTAACACTGCACTACTTTAGCTAAGATCCCATCACTGAAGTCTGTTTCCTAAGGGGAGAGGGCTAATGAAATGACACTGTCTGCACTTGCCTAATAATGTGTGATTCTTTGAGCCAATTTCAACCCCGTTTGGCAGAGGAATAGGGATGATACCAACATTAAGATCCTATGCATGTGATGAAAAAAATCTGTGTAGAAAGAAGAAAGCCAAGAAAGGCTCAGTCTTTGTTGCCAGAGAAACTATTATTGAGGAGAGGTCAGGAATGGAAAGGCTGGACCACAGACTAAGTTTCTTTTTGCTTACTTTTCTTCTTTCATCTGAGAACAATTCAGCTGGGAATTTAAGCAGTCACATAGCACAAATTCACTGAGTCAGCCCAGCTGTTAGACACCTAATGCACCTATTGTCCCAACAAAACCCTGCTCCAAACCATGGCCAAATTGTTACCCACACAATATGGATGGAGAGAGAACACTGGAGGCCATCCATGGATAGTCTGTCAAGCTTCTGTACCTGAACCTGGGAAATTCATGTGTAAATCCTACTGCTAATGTTATCCACTTCAAAGGTAGAAACTGTCTCTCAACCTGGCATCTAGGCTACTTCTATGGTTAATGGAGAAAGAGGGGTATCTCCAAGAATGATTCATCCCACCTAGATTTAGATGTTAGGGCTGAAACAACCTTCTGGAACTGTTTATCATTCTCAGTCAACTATCTTACAAAAGGTAAAGTACCTTACACCAAATGCTAGACTGCCAGGTTTTATAGGGCCCTAGTGAAGCAGTATGAACTCAGTCATCCATCCCTAAATGAAGTAGGCAAAATTGCATCCCAGGCTTCACTGACTCCAGTGTTTACTGAACTATTTGTCTCTGCAGTGTTGACAAATTCTGGGAATCAGAGGATGAAGATTCTAATCCAGGACAAATCTCTTGATTTCACTAGTTGCTCTCTTTTTACCCTGTACAATGGGATTCACTTACCTCACAAGTATTGAGGGGATAAACTGAATTAAATAGGTGACTTTCAAAAAACAGCATCATCCATCCAGGAAGTATTCCATTCCCATATTTTTTTCAAACAGTCATTACCTACAGAATGTAAAGGCAATACATATGCTTGAAGACAGTTACTTCCCGAACACTTTTTGGCAGCAGAAAGAGGGGCAGATACTCACAAGTTTCTAGGACACTATCCCATTTCATTTTATGTAGACCAGAGGCTCTTCAGGACAGGGACTATACTCTGATGCCGCTCAATTCCACCAACTTTCCAATTATGCCCTGTAATCAACCTGTGCTGTTAGGAACATGTCTTTGGGTTTGGCTCCTAGAACTTTCTGAGGAGTTAATGTTGCTGTGGGTTAAGATTTTTTTATCTCAAGTGTTTATTTTTTTCCTCATAAAATATATTATTTCTATGTCAAAATATATCCATATTTTGTCAGGAGAATATCACAAAGGCTGGAAAGTCTGATCTTTCTCCCATTTACAACATGCAACTATTACTAATATCCATTTTTAGCCTGGAAAATATACTATCAGAAAGGTTCTAATAACTGCACAAAAGTCCTTGTGTCAACACAAGGACGCCTTCCCAATGTATAGAGAAAGGCACAGTTCAGCACAGTTGCTGAAGTGGTGGTGGGAGAAACACATCCATAAATCATAGATTACATCCCAGGCTGATTCACACCAGCAGAACTCCACTGTAGTGTTACTTGTGTTTTACATTAAAATACATCAGTTGTCTTCAGGATTCAATTCTGAAACACTGTGGCAAAGCATTCCCTGCATTCAGTGGTGCTCCCACTTTAGCCTGTGGCTGAGTCTCAAGCCAACGCACCTGAAAAAAGTGTGGTTTCTCTCAAGAATAAAAATAATTCCCCTGTGTCCTGGTGTTAAAAGCCGAGATCTGGGGAACAGTTTTCTAGGCAAATACTGTTGGTGCCTTGTGTTTCTTCTTCCCAGGACCTAACTCAGCTGTCCAGCACATTCCATCAGAACCCAGATGTGCGTCAGTCAGACATCTCACACTTCTTCCATCTTAATGTCATTACTATCTCAAAATTCAATTCACTGTTTTACACTTCTGTTACATTTCTGTTACATTTCTGTCGTAACAACAGCTCCCAGTAACCCGGCCATGGGCCTGCTCCTGCTACAACACAGTGAGCAGCACACACCTCTGATTTCCTTGATTTGACTTCTAAAGCAAACTCTTCTGGACAAATTTGTTGTCTCATTAATTTTACTGATGGCCATTGTAATGGAAACAAAGAGTGTTGGATGTGAGCTGGAAGATGCTTTCACTTCCTAGGCTATGTTGGAATAGGGGCCACCTTACTGTGTCTTGTCTGAGGACTTTGGCAACTGAACTGCAAAGGAAGCCTCACTTTTCCAGGGAAAGGCTCAACAACAGAGGTTTAGTACCACTGCAAACACTCAGTTTTATCCTGCTAACATTTTCTCTGCTTAATATAAATGAAGTCTTATGTGTAAAAAAGGATTTACTGTCTTAGACTGCATTTTCCTGACAGTTTGCAGCCACCTAAGAAAAAATTATTAATACTTTAAGGGAATTTTCAGTCTAGAGGGATAATAGTTGAAGAAAAAGGGGGAAGGGGATAAGCACAATTCTGCAGCATATCAGCTCTTTACCACCATGATTTTGTTTTGTCTAGAAAGGCAACAGCAAGGACTTAAATGTGCCATTTGTTGCCATGACAAACCGACTCAAAGTGAAGAAGTGGGAAATGGATAGTGGTGGTGGGCACTTCCCAGTTCCAGTTACTGCAGCGCACTTCAGTAATGCTTCATCTTTTGAACACAGGCAGGCTTGCTGCTTCATTTTCTTCCTGTATTAGATACTCATATATCTTTAATGTGGAGTAAGAGCAGCACAATCAATTATTTATTATGCAGCTGACAGCATGCAATGAAGACACAACAGACAACTCTTCAATAATGCATCACCGTGGGCTATGAATCACTGTTGCGTACAACCACAAGGCAATATGAAAGAACCTTGCACTTAGCTCGACTTCACAGCCAGGAAAATTACCTGCCACTGTCTAGTTCACTCTGCTAAAAGGCATTATTCTGTCCTAGTGGCTTTAGGGATTTGCATACTTTTAAGAGAAGGAAAAGTAGATTTACCTTCAAGGGAGATACGAGGCTCACTAACCATATTCTACATAAGTTGTAAAGCAAAAACAATTCCTCTGGTATCCCGTCACCTTAAAACAGTAATTTTATTTTAGAGTTTGATTCTGTTATTGTTAAAAAGTTCAGCTGTAAAATATACATGTACTGCAGCATAAGGCAAATTTCATTTGAATAAGCATGGCAGAATCAGGTCAGTGTGGGAATGCTAATGAGAGGGACGATAGATGTCTAAAGCAGCATTTTAGAGAGAATATATTAATACAGAAATACTTTGGATGTCTTGTTTCTCTATCCCCAAACACCATGTCCTGTAACACAGGATCTGCAGGGAGAGGGAATGTTCCTCACTGGTCTGGGTGCTTCTGTCCCTGCCCTCTGGTAGCAGCCCAATGCACAAAGAACAGTTCAAGCATTGCTGTAATACAAAGAAGAGAGTCTGCAAGATTTCCCACACAAACACAAGGAGCAGAGCTTGCCCGAAGAATTCTGAGCACCTAGTGCACCATGAAAACAGAGCAATAAAATAACCTCTTTTTATTTTCATCTTGGTTTCATTCTCAGTCTCATCGTATGCCACATGTACTTCCTTCCCTCCTCCCTTTTTGTTTCATGGCTGCCTGTGTTGTGGGGGCATGGATTTGACATTTTAGCCTGTGGCACATACACAACTGTGCAGATGACCTCCCACTGGGAAGTTACACACTTCTGCAGCAGATGAAACCACACTGAAATAGGTGTGAGTGTGGAAGCCACTGTCTCTCAGGGTGCGGCACCAGAAGGGCCCAAGGTGGAATTCCAGAGTTCTCAACACAGATCTGGCTGCAGGGAGCATGGAAAAACACTAGAAAAGCATCTTCAGAGGTTTCTTGTGAAAGCTCAGAGCATGGCTCTGAGATCACATGAGGGAGGACTTGCGGTAAAAGCACCAGGTTTGTAATTCCTCCTCTGCTCAGGGAAGAAACTGCCAGAAGAAACACCTTCCCAGCCCAACATGACAATCTTACCAGCAGTTAGGTGTGCTTTAACAATAAGCTGTTCTCAGATTGGGCATTTTTTGGTTTTCAGCTGTCTAGCCTTGTAGTATGCTTCCTTGTGAATAAAATTTGTGCTAAAAATCTTAATTCAAGTGCAACATTCCTGATTCCCTTGGCTTGAGGTAGCAAGAGCCTAGTGACAGGTTTACCCATCTCTACTAAGGCACTGAATTAAGGGGCTATGGAGAAAATCACAGGATGGTCAGGCTTGCAAGGAATATCAAAGATCATCTCATTCCAACTCCCTGCCATGGGCAGGGACACTTTGCACTAGTTCCGGCTGCTAAGGGCCCCATCCAGCCTGGTCTTAAACACTTCCACAAATGAGGAATCCACAGCTTCTCTGGGCATGCCCAAAGACAATATATTTGAGAATGAAAAAGTGTTATTTTTGTGTTACCACTTAACACCAAGATGTTAAAAAGGTATGTTGGCTTTTAGGGCATTTGGAACTGAAAAATAACATTTCTCCCCACATCTGTGGTGAATGAATGCTCTTTCTTTCCCATAGGTCCTCGTTTACTTGCTTCTTTATCACATCCCACTTTCTTAATGCTCAGCATGGCTACAGCTCCTTCACAAGGGAGTGTTTTACTAAGACTCATCTTGACAACCACAGCAATCGTCTAACATTGTGCAAAGGACTCAGCAGCTACTCTGCTCTTAAATAAGATGGAGAAAAGGAAAAATATTCTTGGAAAAAAAGAGAAACACACAGGACACAACCAGAGAAGTAAATAGTTTATAAAAATGGGTGTTTACTGAGCCAGTATGTCAGCCAGCCACAATCAATATGCCAAGATTACATATACTCTAAGTCAGAGGCAGACACTGCTGTTCCACCATGATCTCATATGTACATAAAACATACATAATGCAGAAGTCCAATGCTTTTCATCCAGGGTGTCCAACTTTTTGATCTAGACTGGTCAGACATCCCTGTAATACCTTATTTTAGAGATGTGGTATAACGTTCCCGGCTGGCATTATGCAATAGCCTTCCCTTCACAAGTGTTTGGCGAATTCCTGGGGAGTCATTGCCTCCTGCCTGCAATTCCATGCAGAAAAATGAGACATTACTTCACTGACACCAATTTGAGGCCACTCCAGTGTAACACAGAGTTTCCAGGGGGGTCAGGTGGAACACACTGCTGGTTCACTCAAGGGATGAGTCCCTTGCTGGGATGGAAAAGGCATCTTGATGCTGCGCTCTCCTCACTGACATGGACAGACTGTAGACTTCTAGGTAGCTAAAGACAGTCAAGATTAATTCCACCCAAAATTACTTGATGACAGTCAAGATTAGTGAAAAAATGCAGCTTAAAACCAAGCTGGTTCTGATTTTTGCACCAAATGCCTTCCAGTGGATTATGTTGCCTGAGGTTTAGACTCGGTGACCACAGATCTCCCCAGTCACTTACAGTGTACCAATGCACTCAGCAACCCTGCTGTAGGAATAACAGAAGATAAGAGCCCCTTTTAGTCATTGAATGAACTCTGAGAAGGGTTCATTAACAAGTTACGTGTTGGGAAACCCTTATGGTGCTGTCAGAAGTTCAGCCTACCATTAACATCAGATAAACCCAGCACTTTGCTGAGCAGAAGCTTTGTCGTTTGCTACAGGACTCCAGTGGAGAAATTTCTTATTTTACTTTTCTAGACCTTCATTTTAAAAGGTAGATGAGGTACACTCATCAAAGGGACAAATCTTTCCATGGATGTATAGTTTTCTCTTCTCACCTACTAGGAATGCACCTGCTTTCACAAAAAAAAAGAGTATTTTTGCAGTATTGTTTTCAATCTAAACAGTGTTTTATGTGCTCCAAGGCAGACACTGTCAGTGTCATAAATATCACTCTGCCTGTAAACTTTGAGTTTGTTCTGAAATAATATTACTATGAGATTTTTTTTTGCCACATTTGTTTCCTATTTTTGCTCATCATTCCTGATGTTGCAGATTCTCTTTGGTGTAAACTGGCACAGTTCCCCTGATATTAATGAAAGTACAAAAATATATGTAAGTTTGAGACCTGGATCTCAGTAATTTAAATCTACGTTGAATCATGCACTTGGGACTATTCTCCAGAGTAGAATCCTGCAAGAATATGGAATAATGTACATCTGTGATCAGAGCAAAAAGCTGGATGTCAAAAAAAATAGGTTGTGTCACCAGACAGCTGTGTAAGTATAACTCACCTTAATTTTATTCCCTGTGAAACAAGCATTGTAGTTTCACCAAGGTCAGCCAGTCAATAGCATATCCAGCAATAATATTATTAACTAATATACTTTGCCTTGGATATCCTGAAAGCCTTCATTCAGTAAGCCTTTAAAGCATCTTCCAAGCCACAGTGGAGAGGAGCTATTAACAGCACAGTTTGTTCTTAAAAATAGGTCTTTTCCATCTCTAAGTTTTGATCTCAGTGATCTTATAAACGAACTATGGAAAAAGTAGCAGCTGTTATCTTGACAGATGGGTCTCAGGCATTGCTCTGCTGGACATTACAGTCGTCTCTCTGAAGAACAATAGGAATTTCCAAGTGCCTGTATCTATTTTCATCTCCTTAATAAGCCCCTCATGTCTTGGGCAATGAAGAAGCAAGAGTGCAAAATAAACATTTTAGGGGACACATCTCAGAGAAAGGTGTAAGAGGGATATCACCCATTAGGGACTTTCCCTTGCATTTTACTGAAGTGAGAGACAGAAAAAGAATCAGAAGTTTCTTACAGAGGCAATAGGGACAAGCGGGCATTTCCAGAAGGTGAGATACAGAAAGTCTGTGCACCAAATGAACTGCAGCTGATAGTCAGGTAGCAGAACACAATAAGTACAAGGATGAACCTCAATTTTAATCTCTTTCTAAAATTTAGCATCATCATTCATTTTGGATGTAGAGCTGAATCTGGTTTTAAAGACAGACTGAAGGCTGAGAAAGTTCATCCTTTTTCAAGGGTGGTCAGGAGAGACGGTACTGCCACTACCTCTCCTACTGCAAACACTTATCAAGGCATTGTGAGTTCAACTCCACCTTAACCCTGAATTTAAACTGATTTTCTTCACCTTTTCTGATGGCATTCTCATCATCAGACAACCAAACTCTCAATGGGATCACCCTCTATGCTCTGTCCTTGAATCTCTATGGTAGCTGGAAATAGAGAACAATGGAGTTAGGAGAAAACTAAACAAGTAGTAATTAGGGAAGTCAGTGGCATGGGCAGGCATTTGGACCTCAGTTCATAGACTCATGGAATCATAGAATGGTTTGTGTTGGAAGGGGCCTTAGATAGATCATCCCATTCCAATCCCTCTGCTATGGGCACCTCTCGCTAGCCTAGGCTGCCCCCGGCCCCATCCAACGTGGCCTGGAACACTTCCAGGGATGGGGACACCACAACCTTTCTGGGCAACCAATCCTTGCTCCCAAGACTTGTTAGATCAGCAGTGCTGATGTGCAGGGTTTGTCCCTGCCTTGCCCCCACTGCCTTTAGTGGGAATTTGAGGATGGTCTGCACAGACCATAACCTTTTCCCAAAAGCAAAAGTGTTTTCACACTCAGGACTGCTGCAAACAAAAGCCTTTGTAAATTAAGCCAGTTTAGATACTACAAATAGAAATAGTAGTCAGTCCATAGACACAAACAACAGAGATAAACATAAATACCTGAACAGCACAACAGAGTGGAGAGCAACACAAGTTGAGTGTGGATGAGACAGCAAAGCACTACATAAACAAATGTATTATTACACCAACAACGAAAAGCCTGAAGATTTCAGACTCTACAGTGAAATGTGTAATATTATAATCTGTAAAAGCAAATACTGAGATGGTGCATACATTGCATAACTCACAGGGACTGCTGGAGACCAGACTCTGCTCTATCCCAGATCACACTATCTTTTATAATCCCAGCATGTGTAACTGAAAAAGTAACATCTATATGAGCAATTTACTATGTGAAGTCAATAAAAATCTGTTCTGAGCAATCAAATGGTAAAAACATTCAAACCACAGTATCAAAGGGTGTTTTTCTGTGGAAAAAATAATTAATGTCCTGTTCAATTTCAAAACTTCAGAGAAAACACAGCTCAAGGTTGAATGCAATGAAATATTTTGCTTTAAAAAATAATAAAAAGAAAAGGCTTATGTTCATCTGAAATATTACATTCTAGGAAGACTTCATTGCTTGGTTTTCCGATTACTAGTATTTAAATCCATTTAAAATTCATCTTGGATGAGGTCTAAGGGGCTTTTGAGCACTATCACCTTTGCAATTACACAACACCAAGTATTGTTTAGCTATGTCCAAGGTAAAAGACCCTAGAGTTTTTAAGAAGCAAACATAAAAGGAAAACAGAGAAGTTTAAATTCATAAGAAACTTGATGAAGGGGAGACATATCAGATTAAATCCAAGTATCCACACAGCCAAGCCAGACAAAAGAAAGGCAGAACTGAGCTAAAATTTGTATCAAAGAAGCTTATGTGAGAGGGATACAGTTATCTAAAACAAGCATTCACCCAGACACCTGGGTGTGTACTCTACATTGCTTTTAAAAATAACTGAACAGATCTTCCCTGACCAGGTAACATGGCTCACTCTGTAATCCCGAAGATCTAATGTTATGGAACGTGTAAACATTCAATTTGAGTTGCTGCTTTGATTTTCCCATTTTGCACAGGAAAAGGCTTGTGGCAGTTAATTTCTCTCTGTTTTGGGAACCATTTTAATGCTGACACACGGATCTGTTGATTTACTGGCTGCCTGCACTGGGAGTTTCAGTGATCCTGCTCACAAGGGCAGCAATCATCCAGGACACTGGGTCTTTGGAAATCGTTCATCAGACTTGGAAGTATTCTTGCTGTTTGTGTCATAAAACACTTGTCAAGAAAAAAGGGAATAAAATGGAAAATTACAGCTATTATAATATTTACTGTATCAAAAGTCTAAGACAGCCATAACAATTCTGGTAATTCAATTCTTGATCTATACATATTTCTGTAATTTTTGTGTGCTTTGCCCTTCTCAGTCACAACATCACTTGCCTTGCCTGTGCACTGTGTGCCCTGGTGTTTGCCTTCTAACAGGAGGATTACACACTGCCTGCTGTCCTTATGGATCCTCACTTTCCTACTTGCTGTTGACAGCCTTCTTGGAGAGGTGATTGCACATTTCAAAGCCCAGTAGGGTTGCTATTCAGCAGCCAGCTCTCCAAAAAAAAAACCAACCTGCATATAAATTTTTGCACAGCTCACAAATGACCCAGTGAGCCCTTCTGTGATCTGCCCTTAGTACTAAGGTGCCTCCCACAACACAAACAGCTTTTCCTGCAAAATATCTGAGCATCCAACTCTGGAGATTATGATACTAGACTCCTAGAAAGCAAATCCCAAATTAACATTTTGCTAAACAGTTTCACAAATACATCTTCCATCAGTGTTCCCCAAGGGTTTAAAAGAAAATAGCATGATTCAAAAAGAAAAGATGATTTATAAACCACATGCATTTGGATTGCAACACTGCATTAAGCAGAGAAGTAATTTTGGAGCAAATATAACAGTCTGCTTCTGTTCAGGTGTTGTATTTTTTTACCTCTCTTACACCAAATTATGTGTTGAATACAGGCACAGTGCACCCTGGAAGCAGCCAGAACTCCAGCAGTGTTTAGTTGCATCTCTTTTCCCAAACTCCTTTGTAGGACCACAAAACCTAAATACTGGTGCATTGCAGATTGTCATTTTTAGCTGCTGCAATACCCTGTCTTGTTTTGGTCCCTACTGCCAGATGACATCATCTTGTAGCAACTTTTTCAGTGGAACAGCCAATGCTGCTTTTCCCAGGATATTGTTGACTAGAAATCCAACAATAGCATATTTTCTTTTTTCTTTTTTTTTTTTTTTTTTAAGTCTTCCTGCTGCAAGTAAGACTGAAGGATGTGAAGGAAGAGGAAATTACAGAATCATATCAGCAAGGAAGATCACAGGGGGCCCTGTGATCTTGTGCAGCAATGCACTTACTGTTGTAGTGCAGCCTGAAGGTGGATCATATCTACACCCAATAAACACATGAACAGTATCAATTCTTCAGAGCTGGTGCATTTGTGGATACATACAATTCTACTTTCTCACATCAGCTTGAACTTCATGTCATGTTCTCCGCCTAGTAATCTAATAATGGCGGGAGGTGACACCCTAGCAGTGAAAAAAAAAAAACAAACGAACAACAAAACACAGAAAGGTCGTTTGCCATGCTGCAAAGACAATTTTGACTGCAAATGTTTCACAGGCTGAGAGCACGACATCTGCCTGTCATGTAACACAGAGTTATAAGAAAAAATACATTTGTCTTGGCCTCCGCAAGTTTAAATTTTAGGGATGCACTGTGCATGTTCAAATCAAACACCAAACTTCCTCTGGGTGAGCTCCAAGATCTATGTTGACTCTTGGTATTGCTTAATAAAAAGGGGAGGAAGATTTAAACTACAGGTTTTTATTGAGGATTTTTGTTGTTTTGTTTGTTTGGTTTTTTTAATAGTCTAATGCTTTGCACAGCCATTAAAAGGATACAGAGTTTCACACATGACATGAGGCTGACAGTGAGCATTTCTAGTGATGGCACAATTATGTTTTTACTCTAAGGCAGACAGACTCCATCCCAGTGACTGGGAGAACATGTTATCTGATCCCTAATTGGTTTAACAGTCCATAGAACCTTTTTAGGCTGGTGCCCAGATATGATCTTTATTTCTGTCTTTGTGGTGACAGTGCTACTCGACTGAGTGCCTTGAGCCACGTCTCTGTTTGGTTGCTTACATCTCAAACATTTCGGCTCAGAAGAGAACACAAATCAGTGTCACCTGTATTTTTAAGGTTACAGGAACATGTAACCCTTGTTCTGATCTTGTTCAGAGCAGCTTCACATCCTGTTGGTTCTGCTGAAGTGTTACAGAATGCAAAGCAGGGCCTCTGCTTTTTTATCTGCTTCAGAGGCCTTTGTGGAGATTAGGAAGTGTTGCTCTGCTCTCTCCCACCTTGCTATCTGGACACAGAAGTTCTATTCCACCTTGCTATCTGGACACAAAAGGTCAGGTTTCAAGCTGGGGTAAATCAATTGAACCTCAAAAAGGTCAGTAGAGCAATGTGAGCTCGTACTGGCTGAGGAGAAATTCTCACCAAGCCATTTCAGAGATACGAGACTTGGGATACAGGGTTTTCCCACCATACAGTCTGCTATAGATATTTTCAACTCTCCTACACAGTTTCCCTAGCTCCCTAGAGAGTCTATTCAATTTCTTGCTTTTTTTTCTCACTTACTGTATTTAAAGACAATTTGCCTTCCTAGAAGCCAGAAAATAAACACATTCTAAGCCTTGCACCACAAAGATTTTCTAATATGGAATTACTCTGCTAGACGCAGGACTAATAAACCTTGGTATTACAAAAGATACAGTGAGAATATCTGCCCACAACTTATTCTTGACAGCAACAAACATTTTCTGCATTTGTCCTTGTACCAAGAGTCTACTGAGAGGGTAGGAAAGAGAAATGATAGAGATTCTCTCAGTGTCCTTGCACATACACTTTGAAAGGACCAGAATACAAGACAGATCTTTGTGGCTTAATTTGTGTGAAGAAAAAGAAAGATGTGTATGAGACAAAAATAGTTAGGTTTCAGCACTTTTTACTGCAACAGCAGAACATGACATAAAAATTAGTATGTTGCCTCAGCACAGAATAAAATGAACACGTTTCATTACCTTTAGATAATGACTGTATTTTATTTTGTTCTATCACAAATTCAAAGAAAATTGAGCCAGGTTTATTTTGGCTGGGTTTGCTGCATTGGTGTGCCTGCTAAATATAGGTAAATCAAACCAGAGCTCCCTGCTCAAGTTTGACCCTATTAATAGAAATATGCATGACCCCGAGACACTCCTACATTAGCTAGTCTGAGTCAGGGCAGACTCCCTGACTCATCCAAATTGCATTTCTCATTTTGGGTAACAGTGGCATGGATGTTACAGGAGGGGCAGTAAGCGATACTTGTATTAACACCTTCATTTTTGGAAATTCGGTGTGCCTGCTACAGGCAGCTTGAGGAAGGAAGGCAATAAATAAATAAACCAAACTCTGGCTTGTATACAGAGACAGCCATCCTTCCCCCTGTGGGTAGGGAAAGTGTCAAGGAACAAATTAGATTGTGGGTACAAAAGGAACAAAACCTCTCTATCCTACTGTTTACTTGCACTGGCCCATGCCATTAAATGTGTATGTCTTGGGGGAATGCCAATCTGCCCCCAGGAAAATCTGGCTCATCTTGAGGAGAGTCATCGTTTACTACTAAGAAAAAAAAGAAGGAGCAGGGGTGGTGAGAGGCTAAGATGATCAGGTTTAACTTTCACTGGCCTGAATCCAAATATGCAAGCACAGGCTTAAGAGAACTTTCTACTGATGTCTGTGTGCCCACAATAGATGCGGACAGGACAAATATTTACAGAGCAAAAGTGGAGGGAGACTAAATGGGGGGAGCCAGAGCCTGCCTGAAGTGGTTATTATAGCGCTTAGGCCCGGGGTGAGTGCAGCCGCAGACGGGACAGCACGGGCTGACCCAACGCCACAAGATGTCTGTGCACACATCCATGGCCAGCTCCCTTCCCTGGGGTATTAACAGCAGCACAGTCACACTACACGTTCTACAGAACAACCACCTCGCTCTGAAGTGAGCCCAGGCAAGGCTGCCCGTGGGCTGAAATGTGTTCACAACAAACAAAACTGCCCTGGAGACCCGGGGGAGGTCTTGACTCTCGTGCTCCATGCCCTGAATGCTCTCCTTATGCATCTCTCTGAGGCCACCTCACTCTATAAGCCTCTCTCCTCAACACCCAAACATGTTGTAGCATTACAGGAAAATGTGTTATTAAATGGATAATTCGGCTGAGAGATGCCTCTCACTTTATTTGCCTTCGAAAACATAAAGTAAATATCACAGTAATACATGTGTGTATCTGACTGTGTCCCTTCCTCTTTGTCGTTCATCTTCCTCAGCTGTCTGAGAATGAGAGTTTCTCTTAATCCATTTTTTGTACAGTTAAGCACAATGGAGCTCTTGAATGATACTACAATACAAACATTATCAAATTCTCCTTTTTCTGTTCCAGGAAACAATGACAATGCTACCAAAAAAAAAAATTCTATAGTAGTGGGGAGGACATTTGAAAGCAAAACTTTATCCAAAAGCATCTGCATTTAGAGTAACCAAAGAACCACTAAAATGGTTGTTTGGTTATGATAACTGGTTAGCCCATTCCTTACTTTTCCAGAGCTAAATGTGTGACTCACCCTGGAGAGCAGTTTATCGCTGTGAATAAATTCAATCTGTAGATCTCCCCAAATTTCCCTTCCTGAATATTTCTGTCTGAAAACCAAGAACTGCCACTGGCTGATCACTGCAGGATAGATCTTTAGCAAGCAGAACTGTGAAATAAATAGCCACATCCTGAAGCATCTGATTACAGGGCTATAACTGCATTATTTTCAACCATTTCAAAAGCTATTATTCCCCTTCTTCCTACACACTCATGTTTACTGGAATAACTGGAAGCACTTTCAGAGATGCATGGAAAAATACAGAAATTGTCTGAAAAAGCAGTTATGTAATACAGGAGTAAACACAGTTCTCCAGCTGGATGTTAAATAGTGAACAATCTTCTGCTTCTCGGTCACTTTGAGCTTTAATGCCTTAATGTCCAGATGTCTAGGGCATGTCCAGGTGTACAAATGAGTAATTTTCTATTTATCTTTTCTCCTAAGAAAATAAAATCAATAATGTAACCCTGCAAATATCACGAACTGCAGCAACATGCAGGTTTCAAGAAGTAGATGAACATCCTTCCTATGTAGCCCTAAGGAGACCCATGAAGCAAACACAACCTTGTGTCCTCACAGATAAAACACTGTTTACCTGCTGTGACTCTCACATTGCATTGCAGAGTAGCAGGAGGGTGTTCCTTGCAACTACTCTACTGTGCCCATCAAATTCCTTGCTTTTTCTCCCTCTGGCTTGTACATGCCAGAAATTAAGACAGGCATGTCCTGACCATCTGCAGGAGCTAAATCATGCATGGGACATTCTTGTCATCAGGTTCTCAGCCTGCCCAAAGTAAGATTAAATAGAAGATGCGATAAACTGCCCCACGAGGCCAGTAGCAAGCTCTGGGATTGGCTCCAGAGCCACGCTGTGACTTGCGAGTGGAGCGACTGCTCCAAAGCACAGCCTGGATGCTGCTCCATGAGCACTTTGTGTGACGCCGCCAGGAAGCAGCTCCCCACCGCCACATGTGCGTCTGGTACTGCTACTGCCAGGACAAATGTAATCATCCTCATTCTAATCCTAAAACCTTTCATTCTTTTCCTTCTGTTTTGAGCTCTGCTTCTGTTCTCCAGTCAGAAATCTCTAAGCGGGCGCTGACCTGTCTGATCCCAACTGGGGTCTGAGCCAACATGGATTAGCACCAGTGGAGAGCTACAAAATCATGGCTGGGGCATGTCAAGGTCATGGAGGTTTCCTCAGCTGAAATTGCTCACTCTCTCTCGCTCTCTCTCTCTCCTTCCCAGTCATGTATCTTTGACCTAACTGTGCAGCTCAGAGAGCTGTCTGTGCTCTGAGACTTCGGGTATTTCCACATTGCATGCCGGGGTCATCCAAAGGCTGCCCTCCGGATCAGACACACTCTATATTCAGACAGTGAAATACAAGTGCAACCCTGGGCGCAGCCCAAGGGACTCTGTCTAAGCCTGTCTGGCAGTTCAATGCTCTGCCAGGCCACAGGCACACGACAGGGGCAGTCTGCAGCATGCCTTGGGGCAAGCCTGTGATCAGGAGCTGTGGCTCACACACCTTCCTGCTCCCAGCCCTTGTCAGCTGTAATGTAGACACAGCCTGGGGTGCTGGAGAACGAGAGTGTGCTTGTCCCCAACTCAGCAGAGCCTCTCAAGCCAGAGGCTGAACGTGCCACATCTCCTACACCTGTGAATCACACACATACATAACAGAAGGCAGTCAACATCTTTTCAACATCTTTATTAAATAAAGCAGTAAATACTTAAAATTGCAAGCCAAATGGGACCAATCTTCGTTTAATGTGGCCAGACCTGTCTCCATGATTCATAATATCAAAAAGTCTGGCAAAAGCTGAGAAACGCATGGTGCCTGCTGCAGAGCCACTCACACAATCTCCTTTAAACTGAAAATGTACAAAAAATGCAGTAGGTAGTAACCAGATTAAAAATGTCATACCAACCAGAATAGCAGAATGTAGTATCTGGTCTCATACACACCTTCTATTATATAAAAATGTTGGTTGAAAATATAAATTTCTCCCAACATCTCTGCAACGCTCACATCAACACACCCATGTCAGAAACACAACACTAGTGACAAGTAGCACAGTTTTTATAATCATAGAATCATTTAAGATGGAAAAGACTTCTAAGATCATCAAACCCAACTATTAACTTAACAATGCCAAGCATTTTTTGCATGTAAACACGACATAAAGGGCAAATATTTGAAGATAATTAGGTGTCTAAAGATGTAGTAGTTATACTGTGGGCATTTCAAATGCACCTGGGCATAAAATTCCTTTGATTTCAACAGAATTATTTTAAAAACTTTTCAACTCTAAATATTTTCTTATGTTTTCCTCAGACATGAAATGTAACTATCACAAAGTTACAGTAATTACCATCACCTCAAAGCCCACACATCTCTTTCAAAAGTTTAACTTTCTAAGTTATGCAAAAACGTCTATGACATTTAACACTTACAAAAACCCCAGCTCTTAAAAGTGAGGAAACGGACAAGTCAGAACATTGCAAAGTTCATCATGTCCACACAGTAAAAAACATGTATTTTTATTATCCAGCATGAAGAATTTGCACTGCATCACAGCAGGCAGCCATAATTCTAATACAGAAATTTCATATTGTTGTTCTCAGCTTTGGTGTGTAGATACTGGGTAGTGGAATATATCAGTTAATGTGTGTGTTAATCAGACATTTATCACTATTCATGCTTGTATTTTGATGGAGTATTCATAAATACTAATTCTGAGTCAGCTTTGACCTGGCAATCCCCATGGAACAGACTGACATCCTACTTGGTTGAACTTGCTCACAAGGCACATCAGTCTTTTTAAACCTGAATGTATTCCTGCCCTTCTCAACCTGCTATCTCATTATCTCACTATTCACTCACAAAAGAAATGATGAATCACAAACACTGGGGTACAGAGAACCAAATACACTCAACAAAATTAACCTCATTATGTCAGTTGTGAGTAGCACGATGAAAATCTCTGAGGGTTACTCCAACACAAGAAAAGAAGAGTTGTGTTCTATTGAAAACAATGATGAACAGATACTTCGAGAAAAATCAGCAAAATCAGGGCTACAGGTGAATTTGCATTTGAGAGGTTTTGCTGTGTGACATTAACAGATGAGAATTGTGACATCTTTCACAAAGGCTTTTTTGTGATTTGGTTTGATCACTAGGTCTAGAAAATACACAAAATAGGTAGCATTTTATACTTCAACAGAACAAAACTGTTACAAAATCAAGTGAAATGTCTAACACCCAAACTCTCCACGGGATGAGGCTGTATTTTACCAATAACAAGAGGCCATTCATGTTATTCCTTGTAATGTCTATGATGCAGATCTACACTGGGAAAGGCATCAAGGTGCTCAGTATCACCATGCACAGACTGCACCACTGCCACCTGCAGTGCCCAGGTATGTGCAGGCAATCCCAGGATCCTGCTGTGTCCACACATGCACCAGTCCTCTCTATGTAGTCACATCACTACAGATCATCCAGTGATCCCAGAATTTGCTCCCAAACCACCTCCAGTGTTAGCATGACTTAAAAATCAAAGTGAACTTCTGTTCAAGGTACACAGGATATTTCTAGGTGGGATCATTTTATTTTACAATCACTCTGAAGGGATTTTTTCCATGTTCTTTCTAGTGCGGCTATCTTTATTTTTCCCATACACAGATATCCTTGAGGTATGCTCAAAGCCCAAACAGTGAACGCTGCTTGCCAGCGTTGGGTTTTCCTGTGACACGACACAGTTCTGATGTGTGTGTGACACAGAGAACCTCATAACCACGCACCCTGTGGGCAGGAGCACACGGCAGAGTAAGAGTCAGAAAGTCCTGCCACAAAACGGGGCAGAGCTGACAGTGGGCCAGGCTGCATATGGCCAATGCCCACTCCTGAGAACAGCTGCTGCACAAACTTGCTTTGCCTGTACTACGTTGATAAGGCAGTGTTTTCCAGAAGAGTCAATGAAATAAAGTTTTAAAATAAGAACAAAGTAGTGGGATGCCAATTAAATGAGACGAGATGATTGCAAGGGGATTTATGCAAACAGTGTTTGTTACCCTGAGCAGCACAATGGCTTGTCAATCTTTCTGAGCTGCAGATGTTTCTGTGTGTTGCAGATTCCCTTGGAATGGCTCCCTTCTTGTAGGTGTTGCTGTCTTCTGCTGGGCATGTCTAGTACTTACATTTTTATAGAAAGAGCCATTACAGCTGTCTGTTCCCAGCCCCAATCCCAGGTTTCTGCCAGTAATCCCCACATCAAAGACATACCTTGAAGTCAAACACCCATCTGTTTCTATGCAGCTTTTTTGGTTTTCATATACAATAAGCACCATCTAATAAAAATTGTATCAACCAAAGTGGTCTAAAAACATAATTAAGTCCTCTGGCTAAGCATGGAAAATGACTTTGAAACATGATATTACATTCTGTAATTGACCAAGCATTTTTTTAATATCCCTATAATACTTTTCTGAGAAGTGACCAGTTCTAAGGATGTCCAGTGCAAGCTCGTGATCAGAATGCAAGTGGATGTAAATGGTTCCAGAGCTGTACCAGCTCATTCTTCACGTAAGGAGTATCTTGTGATACTCCCTAAGTGAAGAATGCATGTAAATGCAAAATGCAGACTGTCCTCTGGTGTCAGTGAATTCCCCCCATGGGATAGCACCATATTGGTGGTGCCAGGCATTAGGACAAGAGGCAAGAGGCAGAATCTGATGCACAAGAAGTTCCACCTCACACGAGGAAGAACGTCTTTCCAGTGCCGTGACTGAGCACTGGAATAGACTGCCCAGAGAGTCTGTGGAGTCTCCCTCACTGGAGATATTCCAGAGATGTCTGAATGCAATCCTGTGCCATGTGCTCTGGGATGACCCTGCATGAGCAGGAAGTTGAACCAGATGACCCACTGCAGTCCCTTCCAGCCTGACCCATTCTGTGATTTACCTGACCATCACCCAGAAGCTGGAAAAGCAGGTAATGTTTTGATTGACATTATTTTGTAGTTGTCATCCATATATATACAGGAAAAGGTATCAAAGATCCAGACACACAAAAAATGAAATGCAAAAGAACAAAAGTAACCAGCATGATCAAACCTAGGGAAGCAAATGACTTCAAGTTCAAACATTTTTATTGGGGGAGTTGGACAAATTACCAGTCCATCCCTAAGAACCATGAATCTAGGAAGGAAAAGACCATTGAACAAGAATGGTAGCAAAGCTTCCAAAATACATGACAAAACTGCTAATCAATGCACCTATATGCCAAAAGTGATCCTTGCCATTTCTTCTTCTGACTTCCTAGTTTAATGGAGGCTGCAGGATTTTCACTAAATAATTCCTGTTTGAATTAGAGCCGATTTAAAGATTTCTCAGGGAGATTAAGTGATTGCAATTATTGATTGGTGTTCATTTATAAATCAGAATTGCCAGTTCACATGTATTCCTTATTTTAAGGTGAACTTGCAAAATTTCACTTTCCAGCTATGATATATGTCCCTTGGTGAACTAACAGATCAATTAAATTGTCCTATCAATTTTTTATCCCCCATGTAAGTAGTAAACCATCCCTTAACCCCTGCTGAATAAATTAGGCATTTTATATTCAGAAAGGTCTCCCAGCACTTCTACCATCCTCATGTATCTTCCCAGCATTGTAGACTACAGCACTGACCACACTGTTTTTGAAATATCTTTGTGAGATCTCTGGCCCTCCTCTCTTCTCCTCAGTGCTCCTGTTTATATATCCATGAATTGCAGTCAGCTTTTTGGCCAAAGAACAGCTCAGAACACATGTTCAGTTGATAACCAACCACCACTCCCCAAGTCTGTTTCAAAGTCACTGCTTCACATGGCAAAGTGCTTCTATCTGTAAGCACAGGAGTCACTCTTTGCTCTTCCACCTTCAAAGTTTGTAAAGAGTTTTATAGCAACTGAAACACATTATTTACTTGTGATAATATTACATCGTGCCCCCTCTTACTGTGTATCAATGACCTATGGGATAAGAACATTTATTTAGGATGTATCTATTAATTTTTATCACCTTGGTATCTTCTTCTACTGATAAAAACACCACAGTGGGGCTGACATCAGTCCATTTGAAGGTCTACTGGAAAGTCCTCTATGCAGTAAGCCAATTTTAGATCCACTGGCATGTTTTTTTGTGTATTTTTAAGTTTCTTATTCAGGGTACCATGAATTCCTTGCAGATCATGACGGAAAACCTCATGATTCTCTATAAAAGTTATCCAGCTATCCACATACCAACTCCTTGAGAGCCAGCTTGACAAGATTTTCTACCGGTGACCCCAAAATTGCCTATCAGTGTTTAAAAGACATTTGGATGATGCCTTTAATAATATGCCACAATTTTTGGTCAGCTATGTAGTGATCAGGCAGTTGGGCCAGATGATAGCTGTAGGTCTCTTCCAACTGAAACAGTCTATTCCATTACTATGACACCCTAAATCAGAATTTTGTCACTATTACTCATCAAAAACACAGATGGGAAAGACCAGCTGAACAAGGTACAAGACAACATAATACATTTCAGAACTGTAATACTGACACAAAACAAGAGTCAGAATTTATTTTAAAATGTTTTGAACACTAAAAACCCACACTCACTTTGACCTAAACTTTTTAATATTACAATCCAAGGCCTTTATACTTATATTGTCTTTATACTATGGCACACATACACCTGTATTAGAGATGTCTTCCTTGAATACATCTAAAACCAGGAAAACAAATTGTAAAAATCCACCCTAATCCATCTTAAATGTATAAGTGTTGATCCCATATTTAAAATAATACCATAATGTGTTGTAGAAGATATGTAACACAGTTTAAAAATATATGGTATGGTGATTTTTTTTTTCCTAAGTTGTTTCCTCAGCTCTCTGGCAAACACCAGGGAGAAAAGCATCCATGAGTTGTGGCTTCTCCCCATAAAAAAGTCCTAAGTACCTTCCTCATATGAGGGGCCTGTCATCAAATCCATCCTCACTCAGCTAGGCCAAAAGAAGCACTTCTAGATTAGCAAATGCTGCTTCACAAGGAGCAGTAAGAGGAAGGTTCAGCAAAACCGTTTTTCCACTTTTAAATCCAAGAGCCATGAATCTTTTGCAGGGGAAAAAACAGTCCCATCATCTTGTGCAGCACCGTCACTACTTCATTGTAAGGGGAGTTCTTTAAATGCTTCACCCTGGTAGTGCCTGTGACATTGAAGATGATACCTTCATCAGGATCTAATGTAGTTCTGATGCTCAGCAGAAGGCCAACAGTACTTCCTTTAAACAAAGTCATGCACACCGTATTAGTAAATATATTTATAACAATAATTCTTTCCCTGTGTATAGACCCTTCTCTTTCTATTCAAAGTAAAATGCTCTCATTGTGACCACAATCTCAGTCCTGGAATGATTGTCCACCCACCACTAAATAACTGTGCACCAAAAATGTTCTTTAGTACCAAGTTTCAAGAAGGAAATTTTTCGTCTTCTCTCTTGGGGGAAAAAAGTCAAATTTATTCTGAGATCACTCGTAAAAACAAATAACAGCACCACTAGAGAATCCTCATCATAGCAGTGTTATACATAAGGACCATGCTAACCAGACAAATTTGTCCCAGTACATTATTGCAATGGAGAGACTGAGAGTTTACTATGGGAGGGTACCCAAACTGAAAGCAGAAATTAACATTGCATTTCTCACAGGCAAGTCTTCTGTTCTCTTCTCTACAACCACCTGAGTCCTTCAGCTCCCTACACCACTGCAAAACTCCAGGCCTGCTGCAGTGCCAGATCACAAGTGTGACTGTTGCTCTTTCTATCACCCTGCACTTCCTTCCTGTTGTCCTGATGTCCCTCACAACCACTTTGTCCCTCCTTCCACAACTTTTCTGTCACATCAGAAAAGTTTCAGCCCAGTTCACAGTGTAGCCACTGCAACATTTCTACACACAGAACAGAGTGATGCAGAAGCAGGAGGAAAGATCTGGGAATGTCCCTGCATCCCCTGCTTCAGCCCTACCTATTCACACTGTAGCACCTTCAGTGACTGTGACAAGCAATTACAGCATAAGAAACATTTTCAAATCAGGGCTGCACTCACATATTCTTTTGGATGTGCTAAAAATCTCCATTGCTTCATCCTCTGAGGAAGCAATCTGAAAACAAGTCTCAGCTTAATGTACTGCTAGAATGTGCTTAAGAAGCTGCAAAAAAAGTAACACTAAAAACCCCAACAAAAACTTGCATGTGACTAAACAAACATACTAGAAAATTCTTCTAGAAGTCTATTACAACCTGCTGAAGTACTGAAAAAAAAAACTAGAAGAAGGGTGGTCCTGTGCATAGTAAGAGACAACAGGAGGGTACAGTGGAAGGGCACACTGGGGACATTAATTTATTCACAGCGTGCCAGACAGTGTCCGGTTCCTCTCGGATAGCAGGCTCCTCAACGTCAAAACCAGAGAACACTTTGCATTTGTCTGACTTTTATCAGCTGACACCCTCTTGGCCTGTATTGTACAGCAGTTTCTCAAGGGAAAAAGAAGAGCTAAGATAAGTATTGCCCAAGTGGCCCCCGCTTTTTCAACACAGCTACTTGTCCACAAGATGTGCAGAGGTGACCAAAACCTCCACTGAATGTGTCAGGCACTGAAGACTGGGAGCTATTCTTATCTCACTGCCCTCTATAATCACAATGGCCAACCACATCCCTTACAGCTTCATACAGCTGTCAGCATCTAAATGCTTTGTAGCCTCCAAATGGGCCAGTCCTACAGTGACAGACTGAATAACAGAAAGATTACAGGTTCTGTAACTCCATTACAGTATGGAGGTGCTTTGCAATCAGTCAATGCTTGTTTTCACACTCCTGCAGAGAAAAATCCCAGCCCAAGATTTTATTGCTCTTTTGCTGCAAGGCAAATAATTTCTCAGCTCTCCATCACCTCTGGCCCCTGTGTTTATAACTCCACGCTCTCCCAGGTCAAGTCTATTTTTTTCCTATTGTTTTCCCAAATGCTTTAGAAACTTCTGAATCTGAAGAGGAGCTTTGAATGTGCTATGATAGCAAGTCTCAGGAATCCAGTTCAGAAATGGTTCTGCATTTTTAAGAAATCAATGTACTGCAAGCTTTAGTTACTTTATTGAAATACACTGAATCATTACAATCAAGTCCCCTATTCTTTAGAGCAGGGAACGACTGAGCCCTTATTCTGTTTACAATGCTTATATAACCAATCAAATCAAGACTGGTTAGAAAAAGACAGAAAACCTAATAAAAACTAAACTACATCATGGTTTTCCACCATTTATCTTAATTTAAATAGTTTGTTCTCAAAAGGTGAACACTTCTTTGAGGTCTGGAAAAAAAATCTACAGCTCCTTACAGAGTTGGTATAGGCTATATATAATATATATAGGTGTGCAATGCAATAGATAAGTGGAAAGGTAAATATAGTAGAGAAGGAATTTAAAAGCCCTTGAATTTTTATCCTCAGTTTTCTAGAGGCTCGTTTTGTGCCCTGGACACAGCATTTCCCTTCTGAATGTCCCTGTCTTTTAAAGGGGAGTAAACAAAAAAAAAGCTTTTCCTTTTCCAAAGCAATTTATGAATGAAGTGAGTAGCTCTTTGATCAGATTCAGCTTTCTAAGTTGTCCACAGGGGACTAATGATGGCAGTTCTTCATGACTGTATCAACTCCAAATTTGCACTTGACTCATACGCATTTAAACCTCCCAAACCCTCAGCCAGGGATTGCAAAAAATATTGAAAATGAGAAGAGCTTTATAACTGTTTTTACAAAAAACAAGTCTTAATGGGACAGGTAAGGATCATTTTGTAATGAGGCATTTCCACCCTGTTCCAATGACTTTTCAACATCTCTTCTTATAGTTACAGGCCCTGGAAGTCCTCAGTGTTAAGACATAAAAGGTCAAGACTCTTGAGTTCCAGGCAGGAAAAGGTAAGACATGACAAAACGGGCACAGTCAGATGATAGCCCTCAGCTGTGCTGTGCAGGAGCACTGCCCACTGACCTAAGCAAGCATCTGAACCTGTCCCTGCTCTTTATTTGACTGAAGATGAAATGCAAATGATGGCAGAAGAAATTCAAAGGACAGAATAAACTGAAAGCTATCAATGGGGCTGTCTGTCATCCAAAATCTCCCCTGACAGAGTGGGACAGACATAGCCGCAGTTTTCCAGAGTTGTTGCCAGCTGGCCACTGTGAGACACAAGGGTGTGGGGAGCTAGTCACCCAGGCAGAGTGACAGAGGAGCAGCTCCTGCTCTCATCAGAGCGACACTGCCAGAGAGTGACCTCAAGCGCAAGCCAAGGTCAGCTGTTTCAGCATGACACTGCAGGAAAGTGTTTGTCTCTGTGAATGGCCTATGGAGCCCTACAGAGAAGGATTTGGAGGCACCAGTGGATGAACAGCTGGACATGACCCATTAATGTGTGCTTTTAGCCCAGAAACCAACCACACCCTGAGCTGCATCACAAGTGTGGTCAGCAGGTCAAGGGAGGTGATTTTCTCCCTACTCTGCTCTCATGAGATCCTCACCTGGATGCAGTACTGCATCCAGTTCTTTGGTCCCCTGCACAGGAAAGACACTGGGCCTGTTAGAGTGGATCAGGAGATCTGAGGAGATCACAAAACATGTCAGAGGGCTGGAGCACCTCTCCTATGCAGACAGGCTGAGAGAGCTGGTGTTGTTCAGCCTGGAGAAGAGAAAGCTCCAGGGAAACCTTACTGTGTACGTTTCAATACACGAAATACTTAAAGTTTCAATACATTAAGAAGACAGAGAGACTTTTTACCAAGGCTTGTAGTGACAAGATGAAGGACAACATTTTATAGGGAATGAGGGCAGGTTTAGATTAGATGTAAGGAAGAAATCCTTCCCTCTGAGGGTGGTGAGGCACTGGCATGGGCTGCCCAGGGAAGTTGTGGATGCACCACACAGACACACTGGAAGTGTTCAAGGCCAGGCTGGATACTTGGAGCAACCTGGTCTAGTGAAAGGTGTCCCTGTCCCCAGCAGGGGGCTGGAAGTAGAGATTTTTAAGGTCCCTTCCAACCCATGATCCTATGATATAGAGTAGGCAGCAGCCTATGAATTTCAGACTCAGATCCTCAATCTTCAAAACAAAATCTGTGGGAAAGGCTTTTTCGCCAAAATTACGGCTTTTATAAATAAAATAATTTATTTCAGTTCTTCAGGCTGAAAATTGTATGTTCCAGTCTGAAAATGGCAATACTTGATGGTGATGCCTCAGGAACTTGTCCACTGTGGGACCCATCTTCTATTTTCTTTTATGTACTCTAGATATAGCTACATTGCACCTCCAAAAGTATGAGGTCCTCCTGTCTTCTTGAAAATCCCTGCTTGTAGCAAAACCAGAAACTTATCCACAGGAGAGAACAAAAATGTAAGTTCCCATAACTGCAATCCCTATATAGTATTTTAGTGTAATTTCCAAACAACATGTTTGGTTTGTGTTTGGGTTGTTTTCTAACGCAGTGTAAAAAATTCAACACAAAGCTGCTACTTTCAAAGTTTCAACAGCAGCAACTTCAACAGGTTAGGAAGTAGCAAAATATATTTTCACTTTGATAATTGAAAACTAGATAAAGCCAACACATCTGGGTGTGGGTTTTTTTTGGAGCAATCACTGATTGGAAAATGATCTAATCTGGTGTTAGGTCTCTTCTGCTGTCCAGCAGGAAACCACCTTCAAAAAACAAGTCTTCAATTTCTAACTGAGAAAAAAGTAAAAGAAGCCAATCTTGCTAAATCAAGGTTGTCACATCATTAAATGTGCAAAGGGAAGTGAATTAGAGCAGGAAGAGACAACTAAGAACCAAATAACTATGCAGGATTAAATGGAAAATATCTGGAAGGAGTAATCACACTTGGGATATCATAAGAAGAGACAGAGGGTGATCTACAAATCAAATGTACCTCACAAGCGCTGCTGTAACACTGAGTTTTAGAAGGCTCAGGGTGTTGGATGGGAGAGAAAGGACTACACTGCCTAAGTACATGGACCTGCTGCCTTGGCTATGAAGATCCTCTGGCTCTGCCTGATGAGACCACAGCTACATTTAGCTGACCTCACACTTGAGTGATGTGCAAGGGAGTACAAGCTTCTGCAGCTAGAAGTCTTGTGGGAAAAAAAATTAAGAAATATTTATAATGCCCTTGAGTAAGTAAAGCTAAATAATATGTTTGAATTGAGAGATGTTGCTTCCAATATAAAACCCCCCACCCCCTGGCCCTGGTTCAGCAAGACTCAGCAGAACTCCTGCCAACACCAAGCTGCTGCTTCCCGCGGCAGAGCGCGCGTCCTCTGAGGCCGCCTGCTCAGCTGCTTCGCAGCGCCAAAAACGGGGACCATGTGAGCTCCTTGGCAATGCCCTCCCCAGGGATCTCCCACACACATCCCTGCAGCACTTGGACCAACACACTGAGTGCTGGAGATCACAAACCTGCAGAGATCGCTGGGTGCACAGCATCTGCTCAGGTAATACACCTGAGATGTGGTGCAGTATACACATCCCTATTGCATATCCACCGCGGAGGGATGACACCATGTGTTGTCAAATCAAGAAACTATTCCCCCTTCCACGCTCCCTGCCCAGCTCACCTGCCTGACCTAGGAACCATATTAAGCTCTTTATCTAATCAACAGAAAGAGATGCATATCCACAATCTAACTATTTAGGTAATCCAAGGTAACTAAGCTCTCAATTTAGACTTCTTAATTAGGTAAATACGGTGATGTCAGCTCTATTTTGTCAATAAACAGAGACAAGTCTATCACTGGTGCCAGCTGATAAGAGCTTCTCTTTGGCTGATGTAGGACCATTTGTACATTTTACACTAACAAATACTATTAGTTACATAGTTTTTTCAACAATTCTTTGATTTTTGGCTGCATAAATTACTAGAAAATGATGTCATTCTTGTAAGGACCTGGAATTCTAATGATCAAGAATTGATGCACATCTTTCAAGTCTAAGTCCGCAAATACAGGTATGAGCTGTAAGCAGGACACACTGGAATCATTGAAAATAAGTGGAAATAGGTTCCAGCAAAAATATCTTGCTTGAAACAGCAATCTAATTTTCTAAAAGATGGCACTTTTTTGGATCAGCTCTGAGCTTTTAAAAACTTGATGAACTGAGGCTATTAGCTCTCTGGTACTTCAGAATAATCTGCTCTGTGAGCTTTATTTTTAATATCTTGAAATCCACTTCCTCAAGGATTTTGTGAGGTAGGAGTAGGAAGTTTAATTATTTGCTAGCAGTTTAATTTCTGTGCACAATAGGAAGAGAGCATGATGCAACAATCCCGTCATGAAAGGAAATCCTGTAAAGGTTAGCAAGTGTTCCAAAATCGAAGCTAGCAGTCACCAAATCACTCGGCACGTCTCATGCTGACAGAGAAGTCTCTGTCAGGGGAGAAAATGTCAGTGTATGCTATCTTGAAGAAATCTATTTATAATCTTCTTTACTCTGCAAGAATGAAACTCATCCTGCTTTGTTCCCAAAAGAATATAAGACAGTGTTCATGGGCAATCCTGAAGCCTTCCCTTTCTTTGCCCAAAGCATATCAGCAGCAGTCCAAACAACACCTCAGTGTCATGGGGAGCACCCTTAAGGGGAGAAACTTCCAATTCTTGGTCAAACCTAAGCTTCACAGCTGAGATTGCCACTGAGAACACTGCTGAAATAGTTCAAGGTCCTTTTCTGATTAATTTACCCACACTAAATAACATCTAACACCTAACATGAAATAACATCTAATCACACACATGATCACACAAGTGATTTCAATGAAACCAATGGGCACCATACACAGCAACACAGCAAAGGAGAAGCAACTGGGAGACTCGAGGCTACAGTTTATTATACTGATCCTTTTCCATCAGGCAACAATCTGGTGTGTTCAATTTAAACTTGCTCACTCTGCTGCTGAAGCTGCTACTTTTTCTCTTACAAATCTCTGAACCTTTTTATTCATCAAATCACTTTTTCACATCAATAGCCTCTTACAGTGAGTCTCACTGCACTTGCAAACATTAATTGCATGACAATTTTTCAATCAAATTTACAAAATGAAAGAGCAAGTAATATACCTGACGTCAGTCACTAAGCTGGCAGCAAAGTGTGTAGGAGAAATCTCTTCTGCTCAGACTTTTGCTTCTAGACTCTGATTACTATCATCACTGAAGTCTGAAGTCACTGCTAAAATACTTCCAGGGATAACTAATCTATAATTAAATAAGCAAAAATGTGAATTTTTATCTCTTTACTGACAGAGTTCAAGACTTGCAGATTGTTTCTAAGGGGCAGCAAAAAACCACATTCCTCATGGAGGACTAAAACTACTTTTTGCAGTTATGATCCATCAAAGAAAAAATATGTTTCTAAGTGCTTAGCTGCCACCAAGATCTCCACAGAAGCAAAAGGCTTTCATACTTTCAAACCAGGGCATTAAATAAAAAAAATACAAAAAATTGGCAGTCTCCAAAAGACAGACAGATGTCACACTCCTCTGGTATATTGTATCTTGGGAACATGCTTGATTAAAGAATTGAATTCCTTCTAGGTAAGCAAGATTTAGCTGGCTTTAAATCAAGGTTCAATTATAATGTCTGTTACAATACAATTCTTATTAATGATAGTTCTAATTGCAGTGTTCACTATCCTCTTCCAAACCCAGCTAGACAGCCTCCTGGAGACAAAGAATTTTGATTAAATGCCTTACTTAGTTCAATTTTCTTCTCAGCTAAAAATGTAGAGATCCAACTTGAAGCAGTACAGATGTTTCTGAAAGTGGGACCAGAGAAATAACATCCTCCTGTACTCACCCGCCACAAAGTGCTTGCACAAGGCTGATGTTCATCCAGTCATGCTCAGAGACAAACAGAAGACACTCTGCAAAGTTACTCTGAATCTACGTTAGTCTTTTTGAGAGTATGTCACTATAGTCAAATCGTTGGCTATTACTACGTACACTTAAGGCTGGGTTGATTTTGATCCAAGAAAAATAGGCAGATCTTTTTGGCAAAGATTATTTCAAGGGAATTGCATTACATTTCTTTTGTGTTAAATGGAAAATAGTGGTTTTAATCATGATAAATCAAGCATATTCTGTGACTTACTATTCATCTATATCTATGCAGCATACTTTTGTTATATAAAGAGCTTTCAGCTTCACAGACATAACCATAATTCTCAACACTACACCACTGCCAAAGCTAAAGAAACAATATAAAGTAATTCTGGCAATACATGGGAAAAGAAGATGATATGAATTTGTCCTCAGACCACTAGGAAAAGAACAATTAATCATTTTCTCTACTTTAAATAAAACCCTGCTTCCTACAACAGAATTAATTTATACAGCTCAGCTGCAATAAATGGAACAGCATTCATTTATTTCAATGTGGAATTTCATTTCACACATTAAAAAAATAATAAAAAATCAACTTCTCAGTATTGAAATATTGAAGTGGAGAGGGAGGTGCTGGGCTCTTCTCCCTGTGGTCCAGGACATGTGGGAATGGTTCCAAGCTGCTCCAGGGGAGGTTTAGACTGGACATTAGGCAGCATTTCTTCACTGAGTGGGGGGCCCACCACCAGAGAGGTGGTCAATCCCCCAAATCAGTCAGTGTATAAGAGACATTTGGACAATGACCTTCACAACATACTTTAACTTTTGGTCAGCCCTGACGTTGTCAGGCAGTTGGAAGAGATGATCATTTTAGGTCTCTTCCAACTGAAGTATTCTATTTTCTTGGAAATCTATTCAGTGCAATTTTGGGGCCATAGTCCTAGCCTAAAAAGTCTACGAAAAATCTTCTGAGACAAGTCCAGTTTAATAAATAATTAAGGAATTACTGTGTCTTTATAGTCTCACTCAAATAAGTCAGTTCCAGCACCCTAGAAACACTGGTTATTATCAGTTCCTTAAAAAGAGTAATTGTATCATAATCAGAGTTTTACACGTGGCCAAGGAAAAAGATGAAGAGATTAAGAATTTAGCTCTGCCACAAGCTACATGGGACAACACAAGAGAATGTCAACTCTGAATAACTTGGGAAAAAAGGCTGCCCTGTCATTATCATGAGCAGATTTAGATTCAGTACACACAAAGCTGGTGTGAAGGCACACCATCACCCAGCAGGAGGGCTGGGAATGGGGTTCAGCTTCCTGGAGTGCAGGTTTTACCTCATAGTCTCCAGATAGAGCATATCCCTCCCCAGTGAAGGTTTTTTTTGAGGGGCATTTCTAACTGAAAGTCACATTTTGTATCATCTTCATAAATCTTTGAAAATTCTACACTGCTAATTCCCATCGCCAGAGTAAACAAATTGAAATCACAGGAATCAAAACTGCAAAAAATGCCTTAATTACTTTTATGCACTCCAGGATTAGTTTGCTTGTACTACAGTCAGTGGCCCAATGTAACTTGAAGACCAAATCAAGATTAGGTCACCATTACAACAGGCGTGAAGAAGGAGGCAGTTCATATCTCAAACAGCCTGTAATCTCTCTACAGGAGGCAGACAAAGTACAACTATCATTCTGCAGATGGAAAACAGAAGGAGTAAGCAGATTGCCAAAGGCTTTGAGAAGCTTGCTCCAGGAAATCTGTGACAAAAAACATGACATAAACCAGTGCTGCTGCAAATGCATTTCAGTGCCAGTGCTCTGCCTTATCTATTAATCCCATTACAGCAATATTGTGTCAGGTAACTTTTGAGACTCAACATGGATACTGGATGATAAGAAGAAATTATTATATCGTTATAAAAAATGTTGTATTTGTTAACAAAGATAAGCATACAGGAATCTGACCACATTTTTCTATCATATACTAAGATTGGGACTTGGTTTCATGTTCTATCACAGTGCCCCTATCTAATCTTCTACAATTATCTGGACATCTATTTGTGTACTTAGATCAGGCTGTGCAAAGCTGAAAAATTAGCAGGTGATTTACAGGACCAAAGTTAGGCACTAAGGCGTCTCACAAAAGGGCAATTAGGTACTTCTGAAGGGTAATCCAAAAATCCTGCTCTAATTGTAAGGCAGCAGAGAATTACTCCGAAGGGTAAAAAAATAATTAAAGACAATCTCCTTAAATGAAGAGGTCCTTTCTAAATTGCTCCCTAGTGAGGTTGCACCTTAACTCCTGCTGCCACTGGAACTTAGGTCTGTTTCTTAAGGCATCACAATGTTTTTGGGAATCACACCACACTGTACTCTGAGATTATGCATCCAGTTGATCAAGGAAAGAGGAAAAGCTGCCACATGTAACAGCCTAATAGCTGTAGTGCTGACAGCAGAAGTGTAAAACTAAATCACAGTTCTCCTTCATCTTGAGGAGATTCCAGTTCTCACTTCCCACTCCTCCAGAACATGTAGGGTTGTCAGACTAGAAACTACTCTGCTGAATCTCTGCCTTGGTGATGAAGCATAAAATCCTGGAGGACAAGCAGACAGAACTCTAAAACTCTGCCAAACATCTGGAGTCCCAGCCTTTGGTCCTCTCTGGACTTTTCCTGCATGGACCACCAGGGCAAGTCATACAGACAGCTTACTCCTAAAAAATGGAGGTTGCTACGGACCTTTTACTCCTGCAGTGACAGCAGCAGTCCCTTCCTGTCCACGCTCTCTGCCATCACTTCCCATCACATGGTAAATGCACGCCTATGAGAGCAAAGGCCAGAGGGGAAATAAGACACTACAGAGCCCACAGCTCACTCCTCACTGGAGTCTCCCTAAAGATTCATAACTTGCTCTGGCAGAAGAGAACCCATTTTAGCCTCTCCTCTCCTTTGAGACAGGAATAATTAGTGGGCAGGCAATGTTTTTTCTATGCAAGCACAAACTTCAGGACAAACCATGCTTGTGCCAAGGAGCTGTATCACCACAGTGTATGTTGGTATGAGAGCAGATGGGCCACTGCAAGAAGTTACATGGCCTGCCCAGCTGGCACCACCACATGGGAAAATATTAGGATTAAAAGAAAGGTATTGAATTAATCCCCAAAGACAGGGATTGCACTACAGCTCCTTCCATATCCCTGCATGAGTGCCTTCAACAAATACTCACCCTCTTGCCTGCTCCTTTCCTTGCCCATGGCTCTTGCACTCTTCACTGCTCAGTGTCCCGAGCTAAACTGGAAGGAGTGGGAAATTTCAGGTTTCTTCTCCCCAGGAATGCAATGGTTGCAGTTCAGGATGTGGCAGGCAGAGTTCTGCCCCTCTTCTATTGGAAGAGCCAGCTGGGAAGGTTTGCCATGTCTGAAACAACTGATCAATTATTACACACCAAGTGGGCTCCCACAGGCCGTGTTCTTGTCTCTCTGCTCTGCTTGATTCTGGATTCAGAGCTGTGCTCCGAGCACTCCAGTGAGGTCAGGCTTTTCTGGGGATCCAAACAATCTCTGGATCCTGATGGAGCCCAGTCAGTGCATGGTTCCCTCACCTCCCATAACACACCACCTCCTCACAGGTATCTGTGTCCAGCTCCAGAGTGTCACATCGGCTGAATATGGAGATCACTTGAGAGTTATACATGCTATACAATATTAAGCAGCTCTGAAAAGCAGCATTTCCTAGCACCTAGATGTCTTAGTTTTTCCTAACTCCCATTTTAGATGCCAAGGCAGAGGTTCTGGATTTCTCTGCAGACTTCCCTGTAGCTTAGCTACACAGTTCCTAAAGCAGGACTCAGAGGAGTGTGGTGAGGAAAAGTATTAAGTATATTGAGGCCTAATAAGATCACATAAATAAGACAGAGATCATTCCAAGATAAACACCAGACATACCCAGAATCTCATCATTACAGAAAGAAACTGGATCCAGTTAAAACTGTTTTAAACTAAAACTCAACACCTACATGTCATCTTACCCACATGCTTTATAGATCACTGGAAGGAAACACTTTATCCACTAACCATGGGCTCAGCTTAAAAGCATCATCACCAAGGACTGCTGGCACCAGCAGTGGAACTGAAGTGATGAGCTTCCCCTGATATCTGTTCTAATCTGGGAGGCAAGAGAGGTTGCATAGCACCAGCAGACCAGCAGCAAGATATATGGAGAAAGCACAGTTTATGCCAGAGATTGATTTAATGAGTTTTTATAAAGCCTTTTATGTCAAAGCCAGCTTACGACAGCCTCATCTAAGACACGATCTAATATCAATAGGAGTATGCAGCATCTTGTTATCTTTCACATTTACCATCCACACTCTCTGAAGTTATCCAGAAAAAATGTGCTTTGTGGGAGCCACCAGGCTCAATTTTTTTTGCCTCTTTCAGTTCTGACATTTATATTTATCTTGAACTAACTAGAGGTGGGAGGTGACAATTTTATTTCATAAAACCTTTTGAAGTTTGGACAGGACAAGAAACATCTTTCAGCATCTCCACAAAAATAATTTCAAAACATCTATTTTCATATCTAAGCTACAGAGAAATGTCTGTAAGAGCTGAGACTGGAATAGGAGATCCATGTGTTTAACATCTTCTAATTCAAACTAGAAATCCTCATTGGATCAAAATACTTTGATTATATAAATGTATATATGGGAGCTTAAACCCAGACAACCTCCACCCCAAGCCAGTGCACTAACTCCCATATAACCTTCTGAATGGTGGTATTATTTAAATTATATTAAAAATTTATTGAAAATATGAACAGATTTACTTCATTAGTCATATGTATTGGAAAATGTTCCCATCTTGCTCCAGTTGTAAGAAGCAAGAACAAAGCTGAAGGAAAGCAACAGTTACCAGAGAGAATTTTGCTATCATCCTGAACACTGGAGGAAAACATTACGTCACTATCTAGGCCCAGATCAGAAGCTTCAATCCCTACATAACCTGCATGTTGGCTTCTTAAGGAAAATATCTCATAAAATGGCAGCTGTTGAAGTGAACTTCCCAACTGGAGACTCGGACTGCAAAGATTTTTGCATCCCTTTGACAACTTACATAACTACATACACAGCATAACACCATAAACTGATTCAAAGAACATTTTCTTCTTCAGCACAAGCAGCTCCATTAACCAGCTCACCACTTAAGATTAACCCAAGTCCATAAAGCAGGTGTTTAAACACACCTGGTATCAATCTCTTCAATCTGGAATGAATTTTACTTCCAATACATGGACACATGCTTTTAAGATATATACAGTCATTAATTGTCTGTGTCAAGACAAGAGGTTGTAAAAATATGAACCCAGCATTTTTACTGTTTCATGTTTAATTTCATTAGGTAATAAAATGGCTTAATGAATCAGGTTTGCAGGTTCTTCTGCAAAGCTCTCACCATTGAACGCCACCCATGGCAAATCTGCCAGCAGGCACATCTAGCTACTGTAGCCTGAACAGCTCAGCTAGAAGTGAAATAGGCAGGAAACCCATCCAAACATTATCCAACGAATTATGATTATCCAACAAATCAAAAATACAACAGACATCTGAAATGGGAAACAACTCTTGAACATGAAGCAGTTGGCATCGAGAGAACATCCAGAACATGCCTTACCTGTGTAGTGCACCACACACGTCTGACCCTTCTTGGGAAATGTCCGTCCTGTTAAAATTATAAAAGGTTCATCTTTTATTTTCTCTGATTGACCTGGCTATGCAAGTTTATCTTTTAAGAGGAAAATGCTGAACTGAGATGTGGTATTAGCCATTTGGTTACATTAGGACACCTGAGACATCCACATGACAGCTGTAGATACAAATGGCTCCTCATACAACTTGGAGCACAAGATTTTATGAGGAATGGCTGAGAGGGCTGGGGGTGCTTGGCCTGGAGAAAAGGAGGCTGGGGGGACCTTATTGCTCTCTACAACTCCCTGACAGGACGTTGTAGTGAAGCAGGGATCAGTCTCTTCTCCAAGACAACAAGTGGAGGGGAAAAGTGAGGGGAAATGGCCTCAAGTTGCACTGGGTTAGGTTTAGATTGGATATTAGGAAACATTTCTTCACAGAAAAGGTTGTAAAGCATTGGGTTGTAAAACACTGACTGCCCAGGCAAGTGATGGAGTCACAGTCCTTTCAAGTGTTCAGAAAACACATGCATGTGGCATCTGAAGACATGGTTTAATGGTGAACATGGTGGTGGTGCTAGGTTGACGGCTGGACTTGATGACTTCAGAAGTGTCTTCCACCCTTAACAACTCCATGATTCTGTGTGTTACCAAATCACAAAGATGCAAGACAGGAATGGGACTGTTTAGGGTAGAAGATCCCAGCTTAGCTGCTATTTAGCTCTTAGACCAAGTAGTACTTTTCTTAGATAACTCTCCCTATATATGTGTGCATTACATATGCATTTACATTCTGTAAGTGCAAAAGGGCAGTCAAAACTTCATGGATTATAACTTTTAATAATTCTCAGAATGTTTTTGCTATAATTTTTCAAATAAAGTCTTAGTCTGACATTGTGAGAAAATCTATTTGTATTCACATCTCTAATGCCTTTCACTCAAGAAAGACAGCTTTGTGAGGGCATCTTTAATTAGCAGGGATGGGTTTTAAAGGAATTTTCACAGACAAAAGCAGTTTAATTTTGTAGCATCAGGCAACAGTAAAGCAGTAGTACGCTCAGTTCTTTTAAGAGCCTGGTAGCTCCTCCTAAAATGTTCATACTGAAAGGAAAAAAAAGCTTAAATTATTTGCTTGACACTGGAAAATTAAATTACCATTTCCACTTTACCTGTTCTAGGTACTGCTAAAGGTAATAAAAGATAAGGGATGACTCTAAAGGCTCAATTAGGTGCCAACAGTGTATTAAAGATGCTAACCTTGATATCTCAAGGTTGGCCAGGGGAGTGCCCAGGTTCAGAAGAACTTAAAGGTATCAATGAGGTTAATTATTAAGGAACATCCTTGATAGAAATCTAAAAACTGGGGATTGAGTTAGGCTGCCCACAAAAGCTGTGGATGCCCCATCCCTGGAAATATTCAAGGCCAGGCTTGATGGGGCTTAGAGTAAACTGGTCTAGTGGAACATGTCCCTGCCCATGGACATGGGAACAAGATGATCTCTAAGGTCCCTTCCAACCAAATCACTGTATGATTCTATGAAACTGAGACTCATCTCTTAGTTGGCCTTCTGGCTCTTTGGTCATGCTAACAAGTTCTGCATTACAGGGCACTTCACAGGGTATAAACCAGCAGGTTACACACAAGCTATGGCCTTAGAGCTCACATGCCAAAACCACAGGAGCAGTTAGTGGCAGAGAGCAGGGTAATACAATGAACCAAGATTTACAACACAAAAATTGAAAAAAGTGGTGCTTCCAAGCGCCACCTGAACAGCCTTGTTCATTGGCTTGGCTGGCTGGCATATCCCTAGCTGCACACTGCACAAAATGCAGTACAGTAAGTATCTGGTAAGGTCATCATGGTATGCTAAAGTGGGATTCATCTCTTTTAAATTCACAGCCATCTAAACCACAGTCACCTATCGTATGCCAGTCTCCTGGGCTTCCTCTACTGACAGCAAAGAATTAGCAGTGCTTTGAGAGAAAGCCAGCCTATCCAGAGAAAGGCAAGACTAATTATTCTCTGGAGATGGCCACAGTGAAAACCGAGGACTGCTTTAGAGTAGCCAGCTAACCTGAGAAAAGTTATGTGAGATGAATCCTACCCCCAGTAAAATAGATATTATTAAAATGATCCACTATTATACAGAGATCTGAGAAAAGCAGTTTCAGACCTTATGGACATACACTCTGCTGTGTGAGTTTACCACTAGCAAAGCCAATGAAGCTATATAATTTTACATCAAAGCCAAATTAAAAGCAGAGATTCTCAAGACCACTGACTCACTGTGGCTTAAGACAGTGTTTAAAGTCAGCTGATTTTGATTAAGACTTGCAACCAAGAGAACTAATCCATATAGCCTTATTTGGAATCGCTTATTACAATGACAGCCTTGATCTATTTAATAGATAGAAAGTACTACTGTGAGGTAGTTCCACCCTCCTTCCTACTCCCAACTCAGCACCATTACTTATGTGGGTTTAAGTATTCTTTTTTTACATCTGTGCAACCAAGAGAAGAATTCAATCTCTAGAGCTAAACAGCATAGAGGGAGAAGTCAATTTAAAAGCATACACAAAGAAAGGAAAGATACTGGGCCAAGAAACTTAATCTGCAATCAACTTGAATGAATTATTTATGGTTGCATATTAGCCAACGATTAATCTGGCCTATTATATAGCTACATATGTATGTTAGAAATTACATTATCTTAAAAAAAACACCCCAAAACACAGAAACCTTACGGAATTATATTATAATGCCCAGGAAGAGCAGAACACTGCGAATTGGCTCTCGAAAGCCAAGCGTGCGCCAAGGAGAGGTGACTGCCACCCGGGCTGCACATCAGTCCTCGCCAGCATCCCACGCTGGACTGGGAGGCGGCGGTGCCTTGCCGGGGGATGCTGGCACCCAGTAGCCCCGGTGACGCCGGGCTCGCCACCGGGGAAAGTTTGGGCTCCCTGCCTGGCGCCGGCGCTGACCCCGCGCTCGGGCTGTGCAGCTGTCAGGGGATGGCACAGAAACCCCGGCCCCTCGCCGCCCCTGCCGCCGCCGCGACCCCGGGCGGCCGCGTGGCCGCGCTCCGACTCTCCCGCATCGGGGGTTCGTGCCCGCGGGGCTGCGGGGGCGGCCGTGCCTCCCTCCCACCCCGCCGCCTCCCCGCTGCCCGTGTTCCCCGCTCTGCCGCCGGCGGGGACGCGGCTCCCTCGCTCCCGGAGCCCCCGGGTGCCCGGCCGGACCGGGCGGCCCCGTCCCCGCGCCGCAGGGCTGCTCCCCCGGCGGCCTCGTACCGTCTCCCGGAGAGATGGTCTCGATCTCCACCCCCATGGCGGCACCGGCTCGACTCAGCCCCGCTCCCCGGCGCGGCCGGACCCCCAGTGCGGGCAGTGCCCCTGGGCGGCCGCGGGCAGGGGCCGCCCCAGCTGCCCGTCAGCGCCCGCAGCCAATGCGGGGCAGGGGCGGGGGGGGCGGGGGGAGGGGAGGGGAGGGGTCCGCCCGCCCCCGCTCCGAGCGCCCGGGGGCCGCGGGGATGAGGAGAACCTTGCGGCGGGGATATGCCCCGCCGGCATCGCTCCCCCACCCCACGGCCGTGCGGGGGATGCTGCTGCCATCCCCCGGGCAGGGCTCGCTTCAGCGATGGTGCCCGGCGGAGAGCTCCTCCGGGGGTCTCGCCGGCGTTTGCCCCCCGTGTGACCGTGCCCGTGCGGAGTCCGAGCGGCAGAGGGCTCGGGCCGTGTGCGGGAGCGGGGGGTGCCGGTGGGGTGCTGCTGCAGGCGCGCCGGGCGGACAGGGAAACCGAGCGCCGTGCTTCAAACCTTGCAGACACCAGGACGCGCTGAGTGCGAGTGCAGGGTCGGCATTTCCCGTTACAGAGAGCCGTGGAGGAAGGCGTCCGCGCTTGCACATTACGTGTGCGCGCTGAGGGGAATGTCCCCCGATTCTGCTGGTGAACGGCAGCATGAGGGCAGTGGTACCCACCGCTGGTGACCCCACACAGCAGCAGCAGCAGCGGCAGGTCTCCAGCAGGCTGGCAGTGACCTTGAGTTTCAGTGCAAAACAATTTTAAAGTTCTTGTTCATATCCGTGTCTTAAATTGGAAAATCTATGTATGTATGGTGTTCCCATGATGTGACATTACATATTCAGCCTTGCTACAACTACTTCTGGGGAGTGCACCTGAAATAGAATATTTCCTCATGCACTTACTGTGTATTTGAATCTCAGGAGTTTCCACTGCCTCAAAAGGAATAGTTCTGTTTGCAGTTCTGTGGTTTCTGAGTTAAAAATAAAAATGGAACTACAGCATCATCAGTTTTTCAACTGAAGGAGCTGTCTATATCCATCTAATTCCAACCTGCACTTCTCTGACATTGCCTTTTCAGGATTTTTATCTGTTACAAACTGGGTTCTCTTCAGGAAAAAAAAGATCTTCCTCTATATGGGCAGCTGTCAGGATGACTGAACTGAGGAATTACTGTGCTGCTTCATAACTGTGGTAATGTGGCCCTTGCATGCATGCTCTGAACTACACTGGCCATCTCCACACAGCTTTTCACATTATTCTGATCAGACTTCCTTCATCTGGGTGTTCGATTGTATCTATCTTTCCTTTTGGATCAGACACTCTGAAATACCAGGGCTGTCTGCCTGAAGTTCCCCAAAAATGGGCAAGTGAGGAAAATCATGAGCTTTCATGAGTTCAGAAGCAGTAAAGAGGGTTGAACACGAATTCCTTTCATCTGCCTCCCATTCCAGTGAATTCTGCATCTGTAGGTAGCATGTACAGAATAAGCAGGCACTTACTGCAGTTTATCAGAGGAGGTAACAGTGGAAACTCTGGAAAGAGATTCTTTTCCATTGCCAGTCTCAGAGTGTCATTTGATTTCTGATCAGTAGAAAGATACTAAAACTGCATTTTAGAAATAGGAAAATGCAAGGTAGGAGGCAAGTGGCACAGAAGCATTAAGAACACATGAACCTAATTCCAGAGGTGCCTCTGAGTCATTACAGAGCAACAGGGATGGCACAAGAAAAGATGAGCACATAAGGGGAGTTTTAAAGGGAAATTCTAGGTACATGGTGTCCTGTTAGGCCTCTTGACTTTACAAGAAGGGACTGCTTTCATCCAGGATCCAGGTAGATGCCTGTGTCCTCTCAAATGATCAGAGCATCAGAAGGCATAAATCCAATGAATAAAAGCAAATGATTCTTTGCTAAGTTCACTTTAGCTTTTATAATTACATGTTTCCTTTGATCAGGCCACACATCTCTCCATGATGGGAGAATAGCTGTTCTCAAGTTGTGTCTTCTGACAGGAGATTGGACCTAATCACATAATAGACATAGTTCAGGTGGGATCACAGAATATCTGCTTCAAGTGTCATCACAAGTAACAGGCCTTAAAGGCAGACCGCAGAATCCTCAGGGAGACTGACAATCACAATAAAAAAGCAAAGCCCTCTAATAGCCAAAATTCAGAAGATGTGATTAGGAGAGATCAAGCTGTGACCTAAGTTGAACATGCTGTATCTACAATCATCCTATCCCATGACCTCTTGCCCCATGGTAAGACTCGAAATGCTTCTTCTGGCCATGAGCTAATTAGATCCCCCACACTCATATTTCCAAGACTATGAAAGAAAGGTAAGGCAAATTTCCAAGACAGAAAATAAGGATCTGTAGAGAGCCTATCAAAGTTGTTGGACGAATATTTTAAAAATTATTTGACACCACAGATATTGAACCAAAAACAATGTTATTTTTCCCCTCACAGTATTCACTAGAGGCATCGAGATCCTTAAATATATGTAAACAAGTCTACAGCACATGAAGATCTTGGAAGAGTAGACTGAAATAAGGAATGCCCATATCTTCAGGAAAGGCTCTGAAATACAAGAAAAAGTGGCTTAGAACTGGCAAGGAATTGGAGGGGAAACAGAAAGAACAAAGGGACTAAGAGGGAAAGTTCATGACCAAGGAAATGGCTAAAACCAGATTATTAAAGCAGACCAGATTAGTGTATTAAGAATGCTCTTTGAAAGTCATTGCATGTCGTCCACCTTTGTGATCCAGTGTATCTGTATCAAGGGCAAAGTCCAGTAGTTTCTCTCTCCAAAGCTCTGTAGAGCTCATGTTCCTGTGCAGTTGTTTATCACAAGACCTCCCCACAGCACGTTTTTCTATCCTGGCACCAGAAAGAGTGGGCTGGAAAAGTGGGGGGTTCTCTCAATACTCATTCCCAAATGTTTTGATGGAACTACAGGACTCCAACAACTAAGATTACTCAGTGGTCACAAACAGGACAATTTGCCACAGTCATTATGAGATAAACCCAAAACCTCAAAGTTTAGCAGATGAATATCCCATTTTCTTTAGTTAAAACCCCTACAGCCAGCACTGTTTACAAAATATGTATGCATTTCCACTTTTAGGAAGACAAACAGTTTTCAAATTTTAGGGTGTTTTAACTTAGTTCATAGTTCCTATATTGTGAAATCCCATTCTTCATTGTTTTTAAAATCTACAAAGGATCTACAAATAACATGTAATAGATTCCACATGCACACGAAGAACACCCCTGGAAGGCAAAGCACTAAATTGCCCATAAATGGAAAACACGAATTCTGCAAATGTAAAAATTCATGGAGGCCACAAACCCCCCCCAACAATACACATTTCCCTCACCAGCATCCATGGATAAAGAGTCAGCATGACTATGAAACCCAACCAGTGTGATATGAACACTGAAAACAAACTAAAAATGTGTTACCAATACTGACCTTTCCATTCAATGAACCAACACGTGCAACCAAGTAATTTTAATCCCAAAGTGTACAGGTCATGCAAAACCAGCACCTCACTGGAAAAAATCCTGACCAAAATAAACAGCAGCCTGCAGAGCTCAGCAGGTCATGTCACTGCGAATGTTCCTGTGCATCATGAGCATTGACAAAAGAGAGTCAGCCAGAATCCCTGATTCCTCTCAAAGCACATGCTTAGAGTAAGTCTGACAGCACACCCACAGTGACAGCCATGTGATTAACAGATTAAATCCAAAAATCTCCATGTGCCTGTCTCACTTCTCACCACTGCTGCTTACCCCAGGTCACAGTCACCTCCTCCCAAATGTAACTTGTTCCAAATGTCCCAAAACAGAATAAAATTTCCTCCTGAAGCAATTATTCCAAATCCTCATCTTCCTCTTGGAACTCCTTTTCCACATCTGTATCTATAGTTTGCTCTTGCAGCTGTATCTCTGAGTGCAAAACTGCAGCTGGATTTTTTCAGTAGCACTAAAATGGCCTTGAAAGCCACCGCCTCTCTCACCAAGCTCTTCCCAAATCAGATATTCACATATTCTTTCTCACAACACTTTTATGTCAGTCATTACAAAGGTCTTAGACCTAGTCTTCAAAGTCTTTTACAGGACCAGGTGAGGTAACCTCAGGTATGCACAGGGAAGAATCCAGCTCATCAGGATATACACCACCAGCTACTAGAGTCAATAAATAGATAGCTTATGTTCTGGAATGGAGGCAAAAATTCCACAAGACCAGAACCTTGATAATGGAGCTTGTTTCCAGAAGAGATTAATGCAATTTAACACTTCCAAAACCACATGGGTGTAGACAGACTCATGGTCTCACAGACTTGTCTCCCCAATACAAGGACAAATTGGAGCAATCCCAACCATTCCAATGTGGTTAATGGTTGGAAAACGTGGAGAGAAGGAGGGAGCTGGGTTTGTTCAGCCTGCAGAAGACAGAGAGAAGGATCTCAGTTACTGTCTACAACTACCTAAACGGTGGTGGACTGGATGGTATCACACTCTTCTCAGAGATACCCAACAAAAGAACAAGAAGCAATGGACACAAGTCATAGCAAGGGAAATTCTGACTATATATAGATGAAAAAATCTTCTCGAGATGAGTTATCAAACAAAGTCTTAAAGAAGCAGAACAAACTGATGTCAGCCCTGTTCCAAGCAAGAAATTAGACCATATGACCTCCAAAGATCCCTTCCCCTGATGCATGAGTCTGTAATATTTTTCATGCAACATGGAGAAGGAAATTAAAAAACGGTAGTGAGGTTAACCACAATTCCAACATTGACTGTATGATCATAAACCTTGGATCTGTTTGCAATGCATAATGCTCCAAAGTGGCTAATACACTAGCTAGCACCACGGATGCAATATAAATATGAAATTGCAGCATCCATCCAGACCAATTAGCACACATGCAGATTGCCGCAGTGATATTGCTTCACTGCCTACTCTTTTGAAGGCAGCTTGCTGAATTGAAGATGTGCTCTAAATTGCTCTGTGTCTCAGTGTTTAATTTATATAAGAAGAATTATCATTCTACCTCACTTAGATTCCAAATACTTCAGGGGAAGAGATCCTCTTTTGTCATAAATAAAAGAGGGCAAATAACACCTTAGGACCCAGAGCCTAAACTCAGGGTCATGCAGTGTAGTCTCACAAATAAAATTTCCAATAACAACAATATCTTAAGCAGACAGTACAAGAGGATTAGATTTTCTCTTCCACCCAATATTTCATAGAAAAAAATTGATTAAAAAATGTAAGTAAATCTATCTTTCAAACTGTGGAAGATTACAGGAATTACATATATTGCATCTCTTCTGTAAACTAATTATTTCGGCTCTGTCATTTCCTTGCCATGAAGTTAAAGAAGGACGTCAGTGCTTTGAGAAACTTTTTATTTACAGAGCAACACATTTGCTGCTTTCTTCAGTAAAACTACTTCTCTATAGTTTTGGTATTTATTCTGCTTGGTGGAGAAATGTCACTGGCAAGACATATTGGAAGCAGTTCAAACAACAGGAGAAAACCAAACAAGCCGCAAATATTAGCTACAAGCTTTTGATTAGTCTTTCAATGATTTTGGAAAATGTAACAGTGGAAATGAAATTAACTGGCATTCTCAAGCCTCCAGATAAATGAATCAAGGGAGCTGGCTAATGGACTCAGAAAATTAAGGTTGTATTTGTTTTCCTTCATTCTGCATGTGCAATTATAACACTATTTAATGAGTTTCTAGAACCTCTTGACCAAAATGATCTGAAGTTATAACTAAAAGTTCAGCAGCCAGAGAGGCAGATTGTAACATACCAGGGCAGCTACAACTAGGAGAGCACAGAAAGATTGTAAAAAGTTGGGGGTTTTTCTGCATGATACTCCAAGAACGGCTTTAATTCCAGATAAGTGTCAACAGATCAATGACAGCCACTAAAAATCTCAGACTTTTTACATTCATCTCTAGGAGAAACACAAACACTAATCTCTCTGGTATTCAGCTCCTCATCAGGGTTGACCCAGCATTTGGCCTTTAGCTGTCTCAAAGACAAGGCTGAATCAGCCATTTCAGGCTGGGCACCTATGGAGTCAAGGTGGCTGAATCCTGGAGAACAGGTATTTAGGCTTAAACTGACCAAGTGGAAGCATTTCTAATCCTTCCTGCTAGGAAAGTAGGAAAAAGTATTTTTAATTTTATTTTCCATTACATTTAAAGGCGTTATCTAAGATTAAAAGAGAGGGCCAAAACAGAGCCATCACAGCCTTTCAGTAAAAATGTAGACCCCACAGGACCTTCAATACAGTTCTACCTAATGTTTCCGCTATTTTAAGGGCTGTGTATTAAAAACATCATCCACTATAGCTCAGTTTCAGCCTACACAGACAATTACAGGTGGACTACTTAAACAAGCAGGTGGATAGCAGCACAATGTTACCACTGTTTCATTTTAATTAGCAAGTTTGAGTTAGAACACATTCATCAATATTTTTGTCTATATCAGGGAAGTAGGGAGGTCCTATTAAGTCTAACTAGCAAGAACATTTCTGTGGGAGACCAAGTTAAAGGTATTTTATTATACAGGTTTACAAATACAGCTGGGATTCAGCTTTCTTCAGACACTTCTGAAATTGTCCCAAGTAGAACCAGCAAAAGCAAACTATTCAACAATCTTGGGCATCGGAAGTGTTATCATCAAACACACCCCATACATCAAGTAAAATAAGAGAAACCCCACAATCTTTCTCAATCAATATTCTCAAACACAGTTTAACTGCCTCAATAGGTGCTAGAACCCATGTGATTCAGAAGTAATCAATTTTTATATAGTTTATAAAATTTGCTTTCTAGTGCACTTTCCAAAACAGGTGTTGCTAAGAGTTTGACTCTGTCTACATTGTCAACCAACCAGTTTGGATACAGGATTATGTCCAGCTTGTGCTGTTCTGAGTTCCTTTACAATAATAAATTATTTGCCCAAAGCTGACAGAGTTTAGTGCCCTTTTCAACTTAGCAAGCTGAGACAAATATTAATCTGCTAAAAATATTGCTATCCTTTGTTCTTCTTCAAGTCTCAACGGGTTTTCAGTTGAGAGTGATCTAACTGAGTATGCACGCTGTGGCAAAGAGCATTTAGCCATGTAAGAGGTTCCTAAGTTATGTGATGTGTCTGGTAGGAATTATAAAAATATCACTTCAAGAGTATAAATTTACATCATCATGTAAAAAAGAAGGTACTAATAAGAGACATCTTCAAAACCAAATACATTTAATGCCTATGAAGAAAAAGATTGTCATAATTTGGAAGCTGAATGTTGACTTACAGATGGAAAGACCCATTAGATCATTCATTCCCTCTCTTTGCCAAGACAGAAATATATCCTAAAGAACATTTCATGCTCTTCTGCCCAATATAATTTTTGTAACATAAGTGCTGGAGTTTCTATTGAAAACCTGATTGCTTTATAAAGCATTCACAAGAGACTGGCATGTACATATGGGAGCATTAAGTCAAAAAACAGTGATTTGAGACTGAGAGGGCATTCAGCAGTGGGAAGGATGTGGGTAGGAATCATGTAGCTCTAGAAAGAGCTATTGGTGGGCTGATCATTGATAAATGTTGTAGTTACAACAGACACGCACGTAATGACTACGCAACCATTCCTTGGCATTCATCTGTCCATACCCATTTCCTATCCGAGTACTTCGGCTAGACTCATAAAGCAAGAGTTATTCAACTATTTTAGGTACTTTAGGATGGAATGAATCATGCCCTAAAAGTATCTATTTCTCACCACTGTCTTTTAAGTGAATCAGGAAGCAGGGTCTGACATAGACAACTGTAGTGTGTATGTGCAGAGATATGTTAGAGAGCTGAAGCTCCATGCTGTTGCCTAATGGGAGCTTGGGTACTGCCTTCATGTAGGTAAATGCTACCTATTTACTTTAATGCAAAAATACTAATTTGTGGGATGAATCCCACACCTACAATTAAATGAAGAATAAGTCTCATTCTCTGTGACCATGTTTGCATAACCATCCTGCTTTCCTTCCTAACTGCTCACCAATTTTGCTTTAGTGTTGTGAAGGTCCAAAAAACATTAAGCCCTTGATGAGAGTGAGAATTAAGTGGCGTTCTGAAAAGACTTGGTTCTCTTCTTTCCACTCCAGTGAACTACAAGAGTCTCACTCTAAACCATGAAAGGGAAGGCTTGGGTGATTAACAACTGCTTTGCCAACTCTATTCCCCCAGATGTGCTGGATTGCTATGTTAGAATTGTATATTTGCCTTTCCGTTACAGAGGAAAGGCAGTTCCAAGAGCCACAAACATCAAGAAAGCTGTTGACAACACACCTGCAAGAGTGATGGACAGCTCTGGTTGGAATGATGTGATGGAGCATCTCTAAGAGACAGAGGGATTTCAGAGAACCCAAGGTCCAGTGTCAGAGAGGTCACTGCAGTCAGTTATACATGTATGACACTTGGAGAGATGCCATCTAGCAGCATATCCCTGAGGGTAGAAATGAGCTCACTGAATTTATAAACTTCTACAAGAGGCAAAATTTTGTCTTGCTGTAGCAGTGCCTTGTCCATCATATGTGTCCCCGTGCTAGGTGCCTCTATTTACAGATGACAGATCAAGCCAGCCTGGTACCCTTGGCCCAGGCAGTTGCTCCAGAAAGGTAACACCAAAAGTCTGCACATATGAAAAAAACAGTCCTAGAAAGAAGTGGTGACTTTCCTGCCTGAAGTCTCCTTAGTTTGAATGTAGCCCACATAGAAAAAATGAGGGGCTTGTATAATAATTTTCATTTGTGGCTTTTTTTTTTAATTAACCCAACTTCTTAGAAATTTCTTAAATTTATTTATGTAAAAATTACAGTATTTCATTACATGTTTCTCACTTTACATGACATACGTACAAAAACGTGTAGTTGGTGAGTAAAATCCTATTCTGAGAGCAGGAAGAGCACACAGACACGTCCCTGTCAGAAGAGCACTGATTTACAAGGCGTGGATCAGTGGATCTGCTCTGACAGATTATGCATTTTGTTTCTTTATTAACTGTGAATAATTTTTACATTCTGTTCAAGTTAGCTTATGACAGATAACTACTTTTTAAAATCAGATCTCAAGGCAAAGAAATGTCAGTGTGAAAGACTAAAGACATTTAGTATGCATTTATTACATAAATAAATACTCAAGCTTCTCAAAAGTGTTGAAGCAAATGACACACCTACTTAAATTGGTGAATTCATGGTGAGTAGCTTTAAACAGACATACTTTTGAAGTAAAAATACCATGAAGTATTAGACATTTCATGAAGTTGAGTTAAATTAGTATTAGAAAAATTATAACTCTTACATTTTTATTACATATTGAGCTGGATCTCTCTTCCTCTGAAGTCACCAGGAATATTAACATCTATTTAATTAACTTGAAGCAAGATTTAGCCTGGAAGAGTTATTTTACCATGAGTAAAGGAGAAAATGAAGTCTGAAATTCAGCTGTTCCAGCAAGGCACTGAACTCAGATCCACAAAGATATTTAGATACCAATCTCCCACTGGACAAAAAATAGACAAGTAAATACACTTAAGAACCTGGAACTCATTAGCTCTGATCCATTTGGACACAAGAAGTATTCATTCTTTCCCTGAATAACAAGTAGAGCAATGTGGAAAAACATCAATATAAATCAGTGTTATAAGAAAAGGCAGCTCACCCTCTGGAGTGATGAAGGCTGGATTAATTTTCCAACACTCATTATGAACCATGGGAACTCATGTTTACCAACTGGCAGCTATGTGCAACTCAGTGCTCAATTTTGGACTTTATGCATGAGTTCTAAAAACCATGTCCTCCAAAGCACCAAGGACTGGCTGGCTGTAATTACTCTGCAGGAGACAGCCAGCCAAGGTGCCACCAGCTGAAGTACCTTGCTTAAGCCAAAGGTGACATTCTGATCTCAGTTACACCAGAGTTAATCAGAGGCACAGAGATGCTAACAGATCAGAATCTAGCTTATTGTAGGTGTAAAGACTGTGGCTGCTCACTGAAGTGTCTCAGATTTCTAACTGTGGTATTTCCAGGACAGTTTTCAATTACCAGCCTTTATTTTGAGTGTGTGCTATAGAGATCTGTGAATGCAAAGGTGATGGAGAAATTTTATTTTTTTTTTCAGAAAAATATGCTAACTGAATGAAGGGAACTTGTTTTTTCCACTTTTTTTTTAATCTTGTTTTTTTTAAAAATGAAGTTGTGCCAAACTAAAGTTCAATGTCTCTTTTATTCACTTTGTGCTTCCTTTGATCCCCAGTACAACTTGTTCAAATTCATAATAATGGCATAGCTTAGGTTTTATTCCCTACTGTATTTACTGCATATTTTACAAGTCTTCCATTATTTCCAGTTTTTTAAAAGATACAATCTGAAAGACAACCTTATCTCAAACAAATTTTGTCATATATGGTGTTTATGGGGGTACCAGGGGATTCTGTTCCCACAGAAGTTCCTTGCCCACATTATTGCTTCCCACCAGAACCGCAAGAGGAAATTCTCCTCAAGTTTCTCAAATGTTATCCCAAATGGAGTCTGAGATTCCAACTCAATTGCTACAGAACAGAGCTCGCAGTGTCTAAATCCTGCAGATTTCAAGGAACACTGAGCCTTAGAGAGTTTTGAAAAGGCCACAGCAAAATCATGCTTACTTGACTCCCCAGCTCACTACCATGCCAGTGGAACTTTGTGGATGTTGCCATCTTTGTATCAGTGTATCTCAGATAATTAATTAGAAATAAGTATGTTTCAGATGAAGTATGCCTTCATATGTGTGTCATAAGTATGACTTCAGATGAAGTCCTATTTCCTAAAGCCTTCAGAGATAGATGAAAATCTCACTGTAGCTCTGCTGCAAATATTTTTCAAAACTTCAGTGTTTGTGAGATGACCCGAATTCCGAAATTCAGGGTGATTGTGGCAAACTTACTGGCAAACCTCACATATTCAGCCTTGTATTACCCTCTGATAATGCCGCAGAGACTGCTGAAGAGCAAATGCTTTACAAGATGATGAAATTTAAATAAAGTCCAGTCTTCCACACGAGTAGTCAGTCCATGCACTCAAGATGTCAGCATAGCTGGCAGAATACACATTGTCCCTAGCAAAACATCTGAGCATTTCAGTCATACTGAGGCAGAAGTTTCTGCATCCAAACCACAATTTAGGTTGCTAGAATCCAGCTGTGACACAGTTTTGTTAGGATATTTAAAGCACAGTGGTGCAGAATATAGATGAGATGCTGTGCCAAAGAATAGCTTTATCAGTTTCAGCAAAATGCACCCAGAAGACAACAGAGCAGTGAAACACCATTATTTTAAAGTAAAACAAATATATATTATACGGACTCTGTCAATTTATGGAGTTGCTGGGATTGTATTTTAATGCAATCTATTCATTATAACTACTATGGGTAAGAAACTTTCACTAACATAGAAAAACAATAATCCTGCTACAACTTGGAGGAAGTCGTCAGAACTCCAAGTGAAATAGGTATGGCAGAGTGACATCTGTGCCACGAAGGTAAGGTAAAATCATTTAAAAACATTATTTCACCACAAGCACAGACAGAGACCAAAGAATTTACTAGTCTTGCATAAAAAGGATCTTCTAACCTACATATTTAGCTTTTCAATTTTTACCTATTCCAGTCTTCCTTTCTGACTTGTTCTTGAAGAATATAAAAAGTTTTTATTTTGAATGTAGTCTTCATTAAATAATTGACAAAAAAAAGGTAGATGTGAATGAGCATGTGCTATAATTACACCAATTTGGGAGTTCTTTAGTGGTAATAACCATTGTCAGTAAATACACCTGGAAAAAGGGTATTAAAAATTCTTACAACAGAGGTCCAACTGCCTTAAACAAGACATCTGTTTTCCTCAGGTGGTAATATACAAATATGTAATGTATAAATGAGCTAAAGATGCAGAATGTGTATTGTTAAGTCTTACATCTTTAACCACAGTGATTACATTGATAGCTTTTAAACCTTTGCCCAGATTTAATTTATTCACTTTTAGTTAATTAAAAAAGCGAGGGACACAAGTTACATGGAAGCTGAAAGGAGATGTACTGGGAAAACAAGAATTACAGAAAGATGCTGAGGACGGGATTCAGTTACCTGCTTATAAGCTTCTAATGCCATCTTAGGCAGCCCAGTGACTAGCTGGGGATCATCTCTTTGTTGCCAGCTGCCACCCCAGAATGGCACTACTCTTCTCAAAGTCCTATGTTGTACCTGCCAGCTCAGTCTGGCTGTCTGAGATATCCAGGGGCACTGAAAATAGTAATGGTTGCTTATGTTTAAGTTAATTAATCCCACTCTGACTATTTGTGCTCAGCCACACACACACTCTGTCCAAGTTAACTCCAGAGAGGGCTGTGCTGAGTAGGGAAGGATGGAGACACTCAAGGCAGTCCATCTGGCCCAGCTCTGGGTCTGAAAAAACACAGCCCACCCAAATTGCTGTATCCTCCCATGGCCCCACTGTGCTACAGCAATTTATTGGTTAGGTCTTGTGGGTCTTTGACAACTCATGGATCTTGCACGATGCTATGTTACATATTGTGGAAAATGCAGAGTTAGGAGAAACAGGAAATTTTTTGATTCCTCTCTGCATTCTGTCTGTATAATGAAGGAACAGCCCTCAAGAAAGAAATCAATATATATTTGTGGCTATGAAGTATGTCCCAGTAAAATGAACACTAATCACCAATCAGCTTTCTTTACTTCTAGACTATGTACTTGGGTTTTTTTTAATTTGGGTGTTTGGTTTTCTTAAAATCTCACCTTCCTCCATTCTCTTGTAACTACTAACAGAACAGAGCATGATTTCCCTTTTCTACTTTCCTTTCACAGCCATTTCAGATCTTGTCTCTTTGAAAGATGCTGCCCATCACAGATTGCAATCTGCCTTGTACAGTTCTCAGTTATGTTTAAATCTTCTTTCATCCTTCAAAGGCTGGCTGAAAGAAGTGTCAGGTCATTATTTCAGGCTGTAGCTTACTACTTAGGCTTACCAGTGTATGATCTCTCTCTTTGGTAAAGACCTTCATTCACTGAAGGTCAAGGTATTAGTGTTATTTTTAAATATATTCCCAGCACTGAAGAGTTAAAAATAGCCTTCTACGAAAACGCACAGTAATTGGTTAAACCTTGTTAGCAATCACATGAAGATGATAACTCCTCCCAGGAAAAGACATAGCCAAAGCAGCTTTGACATGGATTTATACTTAGAAGAGCAGCTGCAAGCCTACTGAGAAGGAGTTCACAATATAGACTCTTGGATTATTAGCAGAAAATAACAGCTTGATGCTGGAAAGGAAGGGAAGGAGACATGGGAAAAAAACTTTCTCATGGTGATCTGCAAGTGAATTCCGTGGATTTTCTACTTTGGAACAATCACCATTAGAAAGAAAGCCTAAAAGATGGATCTGGGAAAGGCAAAGCTGCTGAGAACTGGCCTCAATGCTTTATATCAAGCTATCCACCCTGTGCATGGAATTGCCTGGACAGATGGGAAGCAAGTGATACTGACTACTTTATACTATCAAAATGGAGAGCTGAAGTTTGGAGACTCAAGCATTCTTGGTCAATTTGAACATGTGCATGGGCTTTACTGGGGCCCATATTGCTCTACAGACACCCCAGCTCTGCTTGCTGTTCAGCACAAAAAGCACGTAAGCATTTGGCAGCTGGTCTACACCAGTGCAGAGAAGAAAAAGCCCTTGATTTCTCAGACTTGTGAAGTTGGTGAGCCATTTCCACTGCTCTCTCAGGGCTGTGTCTGGCATCCAAAGAAGGAGGTCTTGGCTGTGCTTACAAAACGAGATGCTTCAGTCTTGCATGCCGTCCGTACTGACAATACGCGGGTTAAGGCAGAGATCAAAAGCAGCGGACTCATCCACTGTGCTTGCTGGACTAAGGATGGTAATCGTTTAGTAGTTGCTATAGGCAGTACCCTGCACTCCTACATATGGGATAATGCTCAGAAAACGCTAACTATCTGCTCCTTTTGCCCAGTTTTTGATGTGGGAGGTTATATCTGCGCTATAGAAGCCACTCTGGATTTCCAAATTGCTGTAGCTACTGAGCTTCCTTTAGATAATATCTGTGGTTTCAATGCAGGCATTGCATTTGATGTGCCCTCTGGTACAGAAGCTGTTTCTTTAATCTCACAGTCTGCTTTGGTGCTTGGTGATGAGGAATACTCCATGGACACACGAAGAAAGTCCATAGATTCAGATAGATCAGGTGTTGATTCAGTTGCTTCTTCTTCATCAGGTCCTGTGGATTTGACCCATATCCTTGCAAACCACCGTCGGTCTGATCCCAGTCCTCTCATTACTTTGAAACGCAAAGACTCTGCAGCAGCAAGTGGCCAAGATTCTTCTCACTTGATCTTGGTGACTTTTGAGAGGAAGGTAACGACCACCAGAAAAGTTACCATCCCAGGTATTCTGGTTCCTGATATAATGGCTTTTGACCTTAGAGCTCAGATTGTGGCAGTAGCCTCTAATACTTCTAATATTGTTCTGGTATATTCAGTAACCTCTTCCTCCATGCCTCACATTCAACAAATCCAGCTGGAAAAAAATGAAAGACCAAAGGGCCTATGCTTTCTAACAGACAAACTCTTATTGATTCTGATTGGCAAGCAGAGGTTTCCTGAGGCTAATCTCATTCCATCTTCAAGTTCAGACAGATATGTAATGCGTCTTATGGTCAAAGAATTGATGTTGGAAGAAAATTCTTCAGCATTGCCTGAGACTAAGCAGAATATGTTTTATAACTTTGAATCCTCTGTTAATATACCTGGGAAAAGAAGATTCTTTGAGAATCTTGCCACAGAAGACCAACCTCAAAGCAGGGAGTTGTTAATACCAAGAAGCACAGTTATTCAGTCTCCAAGTGGCAGGAGAAGACTCATTGAAGAAGTAAAGAGCCCTAGTTATGAGCAGAGCTCTTCATCAAGTGTGAGTGACCTGGATGAAAAAAGGCTCCCAGGTGACTCCTCGATGGCCTTGGAAACATTGGATGCTGAACCTATGAATCGCTCAGTGTCTCTTCGTGGTTTTGGATCACCTAGCAGGATTTCCAGCAGACCAACATCCCCTAAAGTGCAGTTCAATGTTATCCAAGAAGCATCAAATTCTCCTAAAAACAACAATTTGCCAAGTGAAAGGGGAATGAGTCACATATCTAGAAATTTAGAGAGACTTTGTGGCAGTTTCAATGAGTTACAGCTGAGTCTTTCCGAAATAACAGACTTTGCTAGGAATGGGAGGAGGATATCTTTAGCCTACCCATGCTCCCAGGAGCCGCCTGTCGTGCATGTCACTTACCAGGTAACATTTTGTCAGCTTAGAAATACTGTGATAGGACCTAAATTTTTAAAAAGTCTTGCATTTATTTAGCTTTAAATCAAGAGGATGCAGTTTATTCTTATCAACCCATAAGAAATGTAACCTAGGTTTAGCATCAAGCTTAATCTAAAATGGAATTATAATTTGTCATTGGAACAACAACTCAGGATGATGTGGACAGTTTAGAGGATACTTAACATTGCAGATTTGTGTGTTTATTCTTTGATCATGCACAATTGTCTTGGACACTGGCTGATTTTGTGTGCATCTGTCAGAAAGAACAGAGCCAGAGTTGTTAATCTATGAAAAGCTTATATTTTAGTTTACTGCAGAGATAAGTCGATGACTGGGGGGCTACAGTAGCTGACTAGAAATGTAATAAATTCAAACCTGAGCTCAAATCCAGAGTCTGAAGATAGCCAGACTCACAGGAAGGCTGAAACAAAGTATTGAATCTCAATTTGTAGAAAATTTAAATGGATATGACATGAATTTGGCTTATTTTTGCGTTGATTTCTCAACACTCTTCAAAATAGCATGTACTCAATTTGTAAAACACATAACCACTTAAAATTTTTTTTAAAAAAAGCCCTTAAACAAACAAAAACCTTCCAATCCATCAATATGTAATTATGATTTCATTAAATAAATATAAGAATTTCAAACCATCATATTCCTATCTACCCTTGTTTTGGCAAATTTCCTCCTGGCTGCAATAAGAATTTCAACTAAGGAATGTAGGTTGGGTAATTATTTCTATCTACTGTTTTTAGTATTATTCACAGGAATACTAATGTTGTACTGATCAGATTTTTGAACATGCTGATGGTAGTGATAAAACTGGTATGCTTTTCAGGATGTAGATGCCAATTATAAATACATTCTTATCTACTGCAACATAAGCAGCATTTCGTCAAAATAATACACTGTATTGTGATGATGCTGAAGAGAATTTTACTTCCTTTAACTTTAAAGGAATCCATATAGGCATCTAAGTATCCCTCCTGAAACAGTCATTAAGAGAATGGTGACTCAATTCAATCATGGTCATTACTTTCTAGCAAGAGTTTACTTGGCATTTAAACAGATTCTGGTGTATTGGGTTCTCTGGATAAAAGCAAAGCTTTCGATCTGAATTAGTCAATAATTTAACTTGAACACATTATACAAATTCTGGTGAAAAAGTAGCATATCTGTTTTAAATAATTTAGGAATTTATTGGCCAAGAAGCAAGCCCTTCTGTTCTCCAGTATGTTCAAATTAATTTTGATTTCTTAACATAAATCAACTTATTTATTTAGCAAGCAGCCCTGTTGCTGGGAGTCAATTGGATTAGCCTTTCCCGAGAGAAGTTTTATTTGTGACACATAACATTAATCTAAGATCTGAAGTCGCTGTGCACGTGCTCGCACTAGAAGTAAGAATTAGTTAACCTGTTATTTTTCTTTGGAAAGAACAACAAAAAAATTAAGTGCTTCTAAAATACTGCTAGAAAAACTATGTTTAGAAAGGAATACTTATTTATCTGAATAGGTTAGTTTCACATGAAGTCAGTAGCAAGCACTGCTAGCACTGCATTACAGTGACTCAGAAAAAGTGCCCCTAATGCCTTCCCACACACAGCTTTCCTGGGGAGGTCTCGACTAATGCCTTGTAGAGTGCAGCCCCTCTTCTGAAATCTAACAGGATCACAGCATGATGCCAAAAAATAATGAAAGAAAGGCAGAAGGGTCTACAGACAGACAGGGAAATATTTGCTTCATAGGCAGCTAATAATTTTCAGAGAAATAGTTGTTTTTATTAGTTTATATTCAGACATCTGAACCTCGTTCTTCCTTCAGTAGTTGTTTAGTGCACTGTGAGCTCAGAGACCAGCTGGGCTGTGGGTTCCAGCCAGGCTCTGTGTTCACAGAGCAAAAAGTCAGGAAATAGCTTTATTGCCTTATGATATAAATATCAGCCAGTGGAAAACATTCTAAGCTTTAGGAACACTGCAGTCCAGTCAATAATATGGCCATTATCTTCCAGCTCTTTGTGCCAAGTGCATGTCTTCTTAAGTGTCTCTATAATCCCCAGCACAGCAGAAGCTCAGACCTGATTGAGAAATCTATTGTACTAAAGAATATAATGATCAGAACTGCATAACCATATTTATGCATTTAAAAAATAAAATGAAAGTTTAAAACATAACAGTTATAAATGTAGCAATAATTAACAAGCAATTATGAACACTGTTGTGCAGAAGCATTATTGACATATTTATGTGTACTTCCTGTTCTGCTTAGAAAACAAAAAACCCCGAAACATTTATTACTTAATAATTCATAATGTTTGCTCATTTAACAGCCTTCAAAACCTTTGTTTATCCTATTAGTGCAAGCTTGCCTGTAACTCCTCTGAAGTCACATCTATGCAGTGCTACCAGAATTTGTATTCGTTGTAGCCCACAGCCACAGAAGGAAATCACGATCATTCACACTTTGGAAATGTCACTGCACTATCACTTTTGTAATAGCATTCAGCCACCAGAGGTAACTTGATCATTCAACCCTGAAAAGCAAATATTATTGCTCTTTCATCACATACAGGTTTATGATTCAGGGGAATGTGGGAGGGCAGACAGACAAATGCAATAAGATATTATTTAAAAAGAAAAAAAAAAGAGGATCTGTCACAGATTTTTTTTCTGTTTCATTTTGCAAAAAGATACTTTTATCATCCCTTTCCCCGAGAAAAGAAACAGCTGCAGAATATTTAACTAGTCTCATTCAGAAGCTAACTATAGTGGAAATAAAGCCAATCTGGATCTCAAATTAAAGGCATTTAAGCAAACCTCTTCACAAGGAATAACATTCATCTTAATCTGAAGAATATCTTTAAACATTTTGTTCACAAGGAGTACGATATCAAAAGTTTATATCACTGATAGCATATATTGCGTAATTAAACAGGAAGTAATATTTTTTCAGCAATTAGTCACAATGACTTTCTTTTCTTAGCACACACCAATAATTGTACACAAGTCAATTTGTACTTTTATAGTATCTTCACACAATTTACAATGAGAAACTTTATTACCACCTACAAAGGTCAGCTACAAAATAAACATGCTTTTTTTTACATATATCTGGGAGATGAACAGAAAGTATCCAAACATATGGCAGTAAAGCTCTGATAGAAATACATGACATAAAGAAAGAGAATATAAGGAGGGTACAGTAAAATGAGCAAAGACCAGGCTGAAATGATGAGCTGTAATAAGACCATGAACCCTTCTGAAATCCAAAGGGCAATTTTGACTCGGGTTGAGCAATAGAAAATGATGGAAGCAATAGTCATGAAAATGATAGAAGAGGAAGCTGATATGACTGCTCCCTGGAGTAAGAAACTAGTCAGCTATCCTGAAATGTAGAAAGAAGAGATTTAGGATGACTGTAAAAGAAAGACCTGCAGTTGTCAAGAGAATGTGTGATTAATGCATGGATAACACTTTGAGCAAAGGTTGAAGAATTTGTGTGAGTAATGCATGGATAACATTTTGAGCAAAGGTTGAGGAATTTGTTATGAACAAATTCTGTCAACAGTGTTCTGAAACTGATCAATAGCAGACAAGCACGGTTTGTAGAGGAGACACAATTCCTTTTGTTAGAGCAGATTATTTGGATATGCAGGTGCAAAAGGAAAGGAACATGCAATGTCAAAACTGAAGCCAAGTTTTCATACTGCACAAAGAAAGTAGAGATCATACATAAAGATCATGGAAGCACAAGCACAAAAGGTGTATCTTAGATGACAATACACCTGAAACAGTAGTTGCAGAACTATTAACAGAGAGCCAAGAGGAGAGAAATCCCAGCATCGTGTCACCAGGAATGCTGATGTGCCCTATAAATACAAACTGCACTGGGATTTAAGCACCTCTGAGCACCTCAGATCTCTTCCAGCATAAACATTTTACAGGCTTCTGCTTCTCTGCCAGGTTAATTAGGGTTGCAGTTGGAATGTCCCACATAAGGGTAAGGAAAGGAAAGATATCACTATCTCCCCCACAATAAAAACAGAATCTACCGAAAAGCAGGCAGGAATCACAGCAATAGTAGAAATAATGACAGGGAAGGGGAGCAGTGCAAGCTGTCAAACCTAATGAACGCTACCTGTGACAATGCTGCACAAGGCTCAATGAGAATGTAAATCATAATTCTCCTTCCTCTTCCTTAGCTGTCTAAGTGTCTTTTCATTGTCTTCCAGGATAGAACTCCCACATCTAGATAATCTACTAGCTTTTTCTCATCCTGCACAATGAATATGTGGGCAAGATAAAAGCAAGCTGACTAATGGATACTAAGGTATCAAACCTGAAATCACCAGTGGAGCACAACACAGTTGAAATCAACAGTGTAAAAGAATGAAAACAGAATCCTAGACAACTACAGCACCATTCACTGTACAATGCATGTACTAACCTGATACCTTTTCCTTATAAAAGAACAGATTATTAGCAGAAAGGAGATGAAGAATATTTTAAATACCTGTAACTCAGTACAGTACTTGAAATTATGTCACAGGGGAAATTATTTGTTCAAGAGCAGAGATTAGGGGTTAATAGAAGAAAAATAAGATGGTTAAGGAATTAGCTGCAATGGAGATAGTTATAGCAATATATAAGAAAATGGAAAAAATTACTAGTGGATTTTCTCATGATGGATTTTCAGTGTCATCTAAAAGTTTCATTAATGATCTGCTGAGTTATGCTTATAAAATTTGCATATGACATAAAGTCAGTAATATTTTCAGTAAAGGATCAGGATTTCACACTTGTGAAATTGTGACTACACTTGTAGTCATAATTGATGACTATTATTTAACATCTAGAATAAATTTTTTAAAAAAAGATTGAAATTAATGAAATGAAGTAATATAAAGTGCATAGTAATATATTCCAGGATTAAGAGATTAAATTTCTGCTTTTGTACATGCTATGTGACTACAAGATGACTGTGAATTTAAAATACAATACTGTTACGAAAAGAACGAAGGCAGTGTGTGGGCACATCCATGAGGCATATCCTTCAGCAGGTAATGAGCACCAGGCACACAGCTGGCAGGCCTCATCTGAAAAACATTTTACATTCCTAGACATCCATGGGCAAGAAAAACACATTGAGACTTCAAATGATTGCTAACCCAGTGTCAATAAAATCAATTCTGATTGGTAGCACATTCTTATTTATCTCACTGTTTCATCAGTTGTTGAATTTAAGTTCATTAAGATGATCTCAGCATGCAGGGGAGTGTAGGCAGTGCATTAGGAAATACAAGACAAATTAAGAAAAGGTCAAGAGGCAGAACCAGCTCCAGCCACTCAGTGGGGTTCAAAAAAGGGAGAGAAGGCATGTTCACTTATTTTGCAGTATGAAAACTGTATGTGCATGAGATACATAATATCTCATCCAGGAATCCTTTTGCCTTAGTAAATGATGTTTTCCTCATACATACTTGCAATCCAAAATGTGGATTTTGAAAGACAGTTTGGTACTGCTGTGATGGGCTGGCTGCTGCCCAGAACACCCTCTATAGGCTATAAAATCTGATCTGGGCAGGCTGAGATGGGTGAAGGAAAACAATTATTGAATTGACCATTTCTTTTTGCTGGGTTTTTGTTGAAGGGGAGTTGGACTTGACATACTACAGGAAGTTGGCTAAAGAAACTTAATCTGAAAATATACACTAACGAATGTGGGAATACATTTGTTTCTTCTGTGATTAACATGTTCTTTGTCTACCAATAGGCTTTGTTCTAGGATAAAGCAAGTAACACAAGGGATTTTAATCTGGGAATTTCAAGTCCTCTGATTCCTATTGGAGATAAATAACAACATAGCAAAAAAACAGACATGGATTTTGGGAAGAGGTGGATTAAATCTAGATTTGGCTAGAAAATTGTCTTTGGGTTATGGCATGAAAGTGGGAAATACCAAGGCAAGCTTTTATTTGTACCTCTAACTCTGTCACAAATTACTTCCATGACCTTGACTAAATCTCTTAAGCTCCCTGTGTAATGGTATGATCATCTATAAAAAGGGGATACTAAGAGTTACCTGCCTCACAAGAAGGTACAGGTTTAAATCAGTTAATCTGTGATATGACGTGTGTGTGAACACATTCCTCCAAGAGAAGGCACATTTTCATAACTTAAACTAAGCATTAAATAAAAAGGCTAAATAATTAAAAGATTATAACAGAGAAAGATTCTTGACCTGACAGAATTTGTAAAAAGTCAAAAATAAATGTATAAGATGATTAAGTTTATCATTATAAACATAAACATATGACAAAGAAAATAGCTCATATGAACACTGACAAGCAACGAAAGACAAACAACCAAGACTTGATCATTCAGGTCTGTACTTGAAATCTGTTTAGGATTAAAAATTTGTGTTGTGCAGTTTTGTGTATACAAAAATGTCTTCCACTTCCAATGGTTGTTCCAATAATAATGTGCAATGCTATATAGGAGACAAACTAGAACAAAGTCATCATGAGTATGCATTTCTATTCAACTGATTTCAAGTCAAGACAGACAGAGCTAGATTATTTTCTGATAATTCTTGAGTTGAAGCATATCTATGTGAAAAATGGACCACTTGGGTCAAGGCGATGAGCTTGTCTCATGTACAGTCCATCTTTTTCTATAAATAATGGACTGAAGTTACAGTTTGAATACACTCTGTTATTTCAACCTGAACTCAGGAAAATGAAATAGTTGTTATATGTGCTAGTCCACAATCTGCAGCAATGACAAAGCTTTGCACAAATACCTGCACAGGCAAAAAGCACCTTTGCAATGCCTAGGCAAAGCACACACTCACTGCTGAACATTCATCCCACTGAGTTTCAGGTGTGTTTAGGTTCAATAGAATATAGTACTACATAACTTGGAAATACCTAAAAATTACAAAGAATTTTTCTTATATAGTTACAGCTGTAACAAAAAGTTGCTATAGTTTTATGACTAAGAAAATTATACTTCCTTGATGTATTTCTTAGGTATGACCTTTATTAATTATGCATCAACAAATTTCTGGTTGTTTTGAATGTGGAAAAAAGATGAGAAGACATTTGAAATTTGGGAAGTTCACATTTTCAATGGAAAGATATTTTTATGGTTCTTATGTATAAAACCAGTAATAATGAATAAATAACTAAATGACAATCAGCCATAGACTATCTGCATGAGCAATTTATAGCAGAGTGGGGGAAAAGACATTTGCAACAGTCAGCAGACATTCTGATTTACAGAATTCAATGTGGTTGCATGATAGCACAGATATTGTGTACAGAAAAGTGAAAGGGATTGATTTAGAAAGGTTGTTACACAGCAAAAAAGCACACATGCACAGAGAACAACTGTCAAAGACAGCACAATTAGAAATGAAGATGAGCATTACAAGAGACATTTATTTAGTCAAAGGTTAGATTACTGTGCACACAAATTGAGGATGCAGTTGTTAATTCAGTCAACTGTAAGTTTTACATTAGCAAGAAAAATTCAAGGGCATGAAGTAGACACAGACAGAGCAGGACTAGAACCAGAGTTAGGATAGATGAGATCCTGTCAACCCATTCTGAAACATTACCTTGGATCCCTTTTGAATGTATGAAACAGAGGGGTCTATGAAATTGGGTAAATAGACTGTTCATTCATAACAAATATGTAAAATCAGGGCGTATTGCAAACATGAAGATGCCAAAGAAAAAGAAACAAAGCAAAACATAACACATGGAACTACACAGAGAGAAAGCATGGAAAGACCAAAATGAAACTCACAGGACTAAGTGTAGCAATATTATTTAGAAGAAAATGTCACATTCACATCTATTTCATAATGACATTCAAATAATTGGAAAATTTTCAACGTTAAAAGGACTTTTAAATGATAGCAGATAGGAAAATGTAAATTCAAATATATATATCCATTCCATGACCATGGTAGCTCAACAGTTTTTTGTCCTTGCACCTTGCAGTAACCAGAAAGATGAAACACAAAGATGTTGATTCTCAGGGCCACCTAAATTTCATGAAGCACAAACAAGCCACCTTTATATCCAAGTGTGTTCTTTCAGTGAATATCAGAGCAAATTCCAAGGCTGTAAATCCATACATTCCCCCTCTCTCAAAGCAAGTCACAGGATTCCCAAACTACCTTGATGTGGCAGCTTTTCAGAGAGTCCAGTCTCTCTGCAATACTCCTTATGCCAAAATAACAAAAGTTATTTTACCAGGGTGGAATAGCTGCCCAATGGCTCTCAAACCCACCCACACATACAGCTGAACTGAGCAGAGTACTCATTTACTCTGGGGGCATCTGGAACATCATTATTGCAGGTATGATACCTTCCCTTCCACTAAACTGGCTTCAGGCAGGGAGGCCCAAAGGACACACAGATGCCCACCCCAGGACAATACACGTGCAGGGCTGAGGCAGCTTGGAGCATTTTTATCCTCCTCACATGGGACTATGAGATTCTGCTTAGAATGGTCCTACATGATGATGTCATTTATACTGCAGGTAAGACAGACAAAGAAAAGACAAAATGACTAAAGAACTGAAAAGAGTAAGAGCAGAGGAAGGTTATAAGTACTCGGATGTCTAAGCCATTAACAAGATCTTTTCTTTTACATACATGCATATGAAGAAAAGCTTTTCAAATGGATCAGTTACTGAAGAAACAAAAGACGTTCTCCTCTGTGATGGCAAGATCCATTTGAGTTTAGTCCAGCAGCTGTTTGATCTGCCTGTTATTGAAATGAAACACGGTATGTTCTTTTTATTTCTGCTATCTCTTTTCACCTGAGATTTTTAGCATATAAAAGAGGCATTTGTGATAGAATAATTATCCCAGACTTTAGTAAACTGAGCTAACTAACTTCTTTTGGCAAGTGTGTGTTTTCCCTTGTCTGAAATGGAGCCAAGTCTCTTGAAATCATTTAAATGCTAAGTAAATGCAAAACTATCTATTAGCAGAGTAATATGTTAGGTACCTCTGCAAAGGAATGCTGAGAAAATAATCAGTACACTGTGTTACCTGGAAGTAGAATTGCTTTCTTGAAACTTTTTGGCGTTTTGCTTCACCCATCTTACTAGCATGTCTCAGCCCTGACAACAGAGTATAGATTGGAGAAAAATTCACTCTCAGAATATTAGATATAGATATAGATATATATATATATATATATATATATATGTGTGTGTGTGTGTGTGTGTGTGTGTATCAAGTACTATCTGGGTTTATTTTAATGTAAGATAAAAAAATGAAGCTGATGTTCCTATTTGCCAATCTCCCATTTTTACCACCCACCACTGATTAACTCATAAGGACAGATGCCACAAGGGGAACCCTGGCCCCAGACTGGCCTCTGAATTGCCTTGTCCCTGTCTGTTCCTGTGTGACACCCTCTCAGCAACACACTAACTGGCATTTCTTAGCCATTTCTCTATAATGCTTCTGATGGCTTTTCTCATCACAGGCTACTATGATCCTCTTTCTCAGGTTGTTCCAGAAGACAAGTATATGCATGTTCCATGTTTTCCTCAGGAATCTTCCTTGACTGTGCAGTGCAGTGGAAGCATATATGAAAAACTTCTACCTGCTGTTGAGACCTGAGCTATTTCCCAGTAGGCTTCTGCAGCAACTTGATGCAGTGCTGCAGGGTGAGGAGGAGCCCATTTTTGGCCTGCATTTCCAGCTCTTGAATTTGGAAAGTGTCTGTAATAAACAAGGGAACTGAGAAAACCTATTTTCAGCTCTATAGAGCCGTTGAATATTTAATTAGCAGAACACCTCTCCTCAATTTCATGTATTAGACTTCAGAGACATCAAAAAGATAGTGTCTCAGAATCATCCTAATGTGTCCCTCTTTCTGCTCAGATTTTCTGATCTTGAGTCTGTACACTTACAGCAAAAACAAAAACTGAAACAAAAATCTTTGTAAAACTCACCAAAATCCTGCAAAATTATAAGGGTTGGAGCACAAGCAGTTATGTAGATCTTTATTCAGTTCTAGATGGTACTTGCTTATATTCTTAAAAGTTTCTTTTGACACAAGACATAAATATTAAAAGTGATGTTTAAAAATACTATATAATTAAAGGGTATGTAATGAAGAGCATGCTTGTATTATAATGACAGCCTGGCATGTTTTACTATGAGTAAACACTTAAGCATTAATAGATTGGAAGGAAAACCTTCACAACTGTAAATCAAATTCATGTCCACAGCAATGCTGTTAAGATCATCAGAGTTAAAAGAGCAATGAGCTGGGCCTCATTGTTTGCACTTTAAGCTCAGGACTGTAATACCATTACCTGTGCTAAATATAGTCTGCCATGTAGTGCCCTGGTAGCAGCACACAGGAGTCTCTCTTTTTGGCACATCATCCTAATAACTGTTCTCAGTAAAAGGGTACTACATGCTGCACATGGTTTTTCCTACTGAAATATTCCATGGGATATGCTTCTGAGTGAGTGTTATCAATGACACTGAGAATTTCCTTAATTCCAGTGGATGAAAATAAGTTCCGAGAGTCTGACACAAAAGTATGCTTCATCAGTTTGATGAACAATGGAATGTCCATTTGGACCACTTTGAATATTCCACTTTCAGGCCCACTGCTCACAGAATCTGAAGTCTGTTCAGATTTAGAAAGAAAGTATTAAGAACAGAAGATTAAAGATCCATAGTTTGGAAAGACAATCTTCTTATGATGTAACAGGTGACATGACAACACACAACCAGCCTGGAAAAGTGCCTTGTTAGTAATTAAAGAAGGAGAGATTTACCTTCTCCAGGAGCATGCTTTGTTATGACTGATAAAAAATAAGAATGGTTCATTTTGGATTTTCTACAGGTCCTTTTTTCCCAATCCATTTCAAAAATAGTTTTATACCCCAAAATCTAAAATCCCAACACAGAACCTATCAGGGCTTTCTTTCTCTCGTATCCCAGCTGATGACCCTGCTCAATAATGACAAAATCACATGCTCTAAGGAAAGTGTGTCATATAAGGGCTCCCCCAATGGTTTTAAGTTGCCATTGATTTTTTTTTCCCATACAGTGTCAAACTGAAAAAAAAAAATAGAGAATTCACTCTTTTCTATGAGAACTGCAATATCCAGCCAAAAAGAAAGCCAGATAAATCACTAAAGAAAATAAATATAGCTTCATTTTTAAGCCAATTTGCTAAGAAAAGTAAAAACAAAGTGAGGGGAGATTTATTTTCTTCTATGCGATACAGAAAGAGAACCTAAAAGGTTTTGAAGTCTTTGGGTTTTTAAATCTTGTCTCTTTTTTTTAAGGAAAAAAAAGGATTTAAAATGTCATCCGTATTTTGTTCATTCTCTATAGGAGAAAACTCTATAAATAATTAAAAGACAAGAAATTTAACTGTAGCAGCTTTTGTAAATCATCTTCAAGATGTAGCTTTCTTCTATTTGCCATATGAATTTGAAAATTTGAAATAATCGTGGTTTAACACTAATGAGATGGAGACCCCTACTCCCTTCTAGAACAAGTACAGCACAATAATTTTTCTTGGAAACTTTTCCAGTTTTTATAATTTCTTCATCATTTGGGTAGAGCAGATGAGTGAAAAGGCTAAGCAGAAGTAGATGTCAGAACAAAAGTCAGCATGGAAAGGCTGGCTGAGTTTTCAGAAGAGAAGATACTTTTAGTTTATTGAACTAGCAAAGATGCACCTTGCGTATGAACTTAATTTAAATAAGGGACAAAATGCCTCAAACCTTGCAAGACCTTTCATTTAGCCCCTCACTGCATTTGCACAAAGGTGTGTTGAGCATGGATTGTCAGACCTTAATGTCATTAGCGTAATAAGGCTTTAGTGCACAAAAAGAAACCCTGCTCTGCCTGCATGCTCACTGACTTTTAAAAACGTGCTTCTACATTTACGTAACCAGAGCAGTGCACTCATTTTCTTTTTCTTGTTTCATTTTTGTAGGCTCTTCTTGGATTGTGCTCACTGCAGACAAGGATGGCTTTGTGCCATTAATATTCAAAGCCACACAAGAGATAATCATAAGGGATGGAACTGACAGTTCAGAAGTCTGTGGAGGTCACTCCCACAAAAAAAGCATCCCAATGCGACCACCAAGCAGAGTGACATAATTTCTGAACAAAGAACCCCAATGACCTTCTTTTCTCCTACAATACAGAGATATTCTGTGGTCTCAGACACAGAGAGGCTAGAAAGCTGTCTTCACTACTTTCCATGTATTGTAACTGTAAAATCTGTGGCATGGTTACACTATAGCTACATCTTCGGATTGGCTGGACCCTCACGATTTCTTCTGTAGGACTGGACCTACAGTGAAGTTCACCACAGCTGCTGTTATTAATGGCTGTCATGGACTGGAGCCGAGAGACTGTTGTCTACTTTGATTGCGGTCAGGATGTTCTTGGAGCAACAGTACTATGCTAAAAATCATGCAGTAACAACAAATCTAGCTGGTGCAGGTATACAGTCTACATAAAATCTGAAGAAAATACAACTAAAGAGCTTTTATATTTATTAAGAAAAAACAAGATAGGAAAAAAGAAAAAAAAAATTGCTTCAGCCTCTTTTCTGTTCCAACTGGATCCCATGGAAACCTGCAACACTTTCAGAAATGCCTAATTTTATATGAAAATGCACAATTACTAAAAAGGCTGCATCACTGTCTCCTGTCAGTGTCTTATACATGCACACAGAAGAGAAAGAAAAAATCTTGCAAGAAAAATTGAGGATCAAAGATGTTGAATGTAAATTTCATTTGGCTAAATGCAGATGTATATACCGAACCTTTCATCTCCACTCCTGCACGATCAGTCAAAAAAAGAAAAGCACTTCTATAGCGGATTATTCATGCCCTAACAGAGATTTCTACAACTGATTGTGGTGAACTGTCCCTGTTAAATCAGTAAATAAGTGCCTGTTCCTTTCCACACAAGCAGGGGGACTGGTTTGAACACAAACATTTACTTTTAGCCAGGTGAACCTCACCTTGAGAGACAAGAGACAATACAGAAACAGGTGAGAGTCAGGCAGGCAGGTCTCTAAACTATCATGATTGTGGTGATAGAAATAGGCATATGAGAAGAACTTAATGAACTCCCTAACTTTTCCTCATTGAAATGCAAAGAGAAGGATAAAGTAGAGTGAGCAGCCATGTGTCCAAGGGCATTTTGTACTGCTGGCACCATGGAAAGTCATGCCTGCTTCACCCTGTACAGCCAGGGAAACAGACAAAGAAGGACACTTACTTAAGCTACTATTAGGAGTTATTTTTCATACTGTGCATTTTGGGTCTTGTTAATACTCCTGGGGAGTCTTTTTCCCCTTCCTAGGAACTATGGCAAGCCGTTTCATAGGGCACAGATACTAAAATCCAGTTACAATACTTCACCCCATACAAAGGCTGGATCAAGACAATAGATTTATGCTCTGAAGGACCTTAATGGGTTTGGAGGTTTGGCATTAGTACCATTGCAGTGATGCAGCCAGGAATATCATAAGGAGCTATTTCAATTCTTGAAATAAGTAAACAGTTTCATTTCATTGAATTAAATGTCTCCCTCATGCAAGTATCCTCCCAGGGACAAAGGAATCATCATTCTAAATCACCTACAACCACAAGCATGCAATACAGCAGAGTATATTTGTACTACCTTGTTTGCAAAGATATCTTTAAGCAACCTCAAGAAGCATTCCTGCTTGTAAAAAAAAATCCCAAACAACAAATAAATACGAATTGTAAGTATTAAACACATCAGTTACTTTATAGTTATTGGGTTAATTGGATTTCCTGCTTCTTTGCATCAGAATTGTGTTCAAATGGGTATTTGTATTACTACTGCTTTAATAAGTTGATATAAGTCATGCTTTCCTTCACTGAAATCAGCACAAATCACTGAAATCAAATAAGTAGCACAAAGGTTCACAGACACAGCATGGTGAGGGAAGACATGATCAGATTCCTAAAGGGCATAGCACATTTCAAAGCAGCAGATGTTTCTAATCCTGAAAATACCCTTGAATAACATCCTAGTGTCTCATAAGTCTTGGGTATTTACAATACTTATATTACGGCCAAGCAAAATAAAACTTAATTATAACTAACTAGAGTGATGGGAAGATATATTTTAGAAGACTACTTAGGCTCAAATAAAGGAAAAAACTACAATGAGGTTTTTTTACTAATATTATTTTCTATGGTTGATAATCCCATAGTTTGGGGAGTTTGGTCCACTTGAACTAGTGCTAATGAAACACAGAAAATGTTACAGGAGAACTCTGAGAAGGTGAAAAACTGAACTAGCAGAGATCAGCAAGTATCCAGGCATCTCTCAGAACTTATAACCAGACATTTCTTTGTCAGTCTGTCATATTACCATTTTAGTTTTTCATGCATTACTCTTCTATAAAACAATCTGATTGTTAAGGAGATCAGAAATTAAAGGAGATTCTTTGAACAGCAATGAAAGTTTGGTTTGGTTGTTCGGTGGACCTAAAAAAGGACAAATTTTCAGATGACAAAGCAGTTAGTTTCAGGGAGTAACTAGCTGTAAAATTAAAAACTTTAGTTCTGTGATGCTTAATGAATTTCTGGATTTGTTATATATTGGTGACATTGTTTTCCCTGCTGTATGATTCAAAGATTAAGTAGGACTCAATCTACCTGAAGGTGCCATCATCACCCAGCACAAAAAGTCTGGTAACAAACAAGGACTTCACTTTGTCCTGCTGGATGCTTAAAATTTTATAGGAAGGCTTAGGAAAAAATACTATACATCAATTAAAATTGTTTAATGTTAAAGAATAGAACTGCTCCCACATTTATGAATATGCTCTTATGTAAATATGCTTGAAAACAAGGGTTTAAATCATTTAGATACACTCAAAAATGGACAACAATTGAACAAAGAAATATTTGTTTTCAGGTAATGATTAAGGAGAGCAGTGCAGTGCAGAGCTATCTTATCTAGTGTCTATCACAGGGCTGTAAAGTTAAAATTGAAAACAATAAAAGCACTGGAAGAAGTGCTGAAGAGATTTATGCAAAGCAGAGGATAAATTTTCAGCTTTGGTTTGGATGGAGAACAGATGGAAAATCAGTGAAGTAGAGAGATAAAAGATGACTGTTCTATTAAGCACAAGCTGTACAGAAGATATTTGCAAAAACAGTGATAAAGGCATGTGCAGAGAGAGAAAGAGTTTCTACTAAACAAGTTGAGCAGAGAGAAGGTTGTGAAGAGGAGAAAAGCATAGACTGAGAAGCATTCACCATCCTCCCCAAATGCTATTTTACAAGGCCAAAATCAATCAGTGTAGGAAAGGAGAGTTGTTCAGATCATCTAAATGTCATGAAGTGCCGACCCACTTTTTTAACTCCTTCCTTCACCAGCAGAAAGGACAGTCACCAGACTAGACAGTCACCAGAAAGGACAGTGCTCTCTGGAAGGATAAGGAGACTACTGGTATTAAGCTCGTGTCCAGAGTCACCCAGCAGGGAAGTCTGTATTCTGTAATTAAACCAGAGGAAAGCTAGGAAGACTAGGAGCTTAAATTAGAAGTGGAAGCAGAATGACGACACTCAGTATGCCAAACCAGTGGCACTCAGAAGTCTAAATGGGGTACCAAAACATTTCCCCTGTGGGGAATAAACAACATACCACAAAGTCTAAATTTCCATTTTAATTACTCTGCATCTTTATCCAGCACATTTATATGCATCCCAGTATATTTTTAGGAGTTGCTACAGCTTTACTTAAAAGTATAATCTGCTTCAAAGTTAGAACTCACCTTACACTTCCCATAAATTGCCTGCTAAGCATGCAACAGTCTGCTTTCTTTTCATGGTTTTTTTTGTATTGGCCCACTTCTCGAGAAAATGCTAATTACAGAAGTTCTGTATTCCACATAGGCTTTTTCTTTTTTGATTTTGAAAACGGTTTCATGAGAACAACAATAAAACAATATACAAATGAAATCCAGCAAAATCAAAGTAATCTGAAATTCTGCTGGCAAATTTATGATGCTGACTTTGCACAATGAAATATTATTTTGTTATTCTTTATAATAACTAAAAAGTGAGAGATCACAGCAGGAAGTGTATAAAGTGTATAAGCTCTGCATTACCCTCAACTAGTTCTTCCATTTTTCCCTTTATTACTCTAGAATAGTATTTTCTATACTCCTGTGAATTTCTTTAATATCTTTTCAATCACTGAAATAGTATCAACAGCATCATCTTCCTTTCCCCTGATTCTCATTTTCCTCTGTATTTCCAAGCTTGGATAATGAACTTATTTTTAGGTATTTTTACTTTCAGGTTTTCCTGCCTTAACAGAAAACCACAAGCCCTGGACCGTTTTCCCACCCAAGATGTACCTGAAAAGTCCATCTCTCTAACCCAAAACAGTGCCAATTATTCTGAAATAACTCCTGGCAGATGTTTATCTAACTTGTTCTTAAAAAACCCAACATACAGTACCTGGTAGCACTAACCCATCCTTTAGAGCTGAACTCATCTGACCTGACTTTTAAGCATATGAAGTTAGGCAAGGTAAATCCCAGTTCACACATGCAAGTATTACTTTATTTTCCATAGTCACACACAACTGAAATTAACTTATGTATTAGTGGTTTAATGTTAATAGTAATTTTATATATTTATATATATGTTAATTAGTCAATGTTATGGTTTCATTTTTTTCAACAGAGGCAATTTCACAATCTTGATGTTAAATGCAAACTCACATTGCTGAGGTTCAGTAGTTCCTGAGAGTGTTATGATCTATATGGATAAGGAGAGAGCTGCCATTACCCCCAGCTAATGACATTGATGTACCTTTCATTCGAGTCTCCAAAGTGGGAAGGATCCACCCCTCCTGTGCAAGTACCATGGCATCTTACCAGCCAAGGCAGCACACAGCCAGGAGAGCATCCAAACACCACAGGATGACACTACAGACAAAACCAAACTGAAACTCTGGGCAAATGCAAACCTTTAGTTTGCTTCAGAGGCAACAGCTGCTTCGTTCCAATCAAACACACTTAATAAATTTTAAAAACATAAAAGGCAGTATAGAAAGACACAATTCTCAAACATTATTTTATAAAAATAGTACAAAATTCAAAATTATTTACTAATTTCAGCCATCAAAAAATAAACTTTTGCTGTGTAAGAAAAGCTCTGATGTCCTTATGGAAATTTAGCTGGAGGTGAAGTTTTCCAAAGCAATACTGGTGACAGGACTTCTCATTCTCCACTGGACTCCTCTTCATTCATCCTGCAGTCACTGGATGGAAATACACAGACCTAAACGTTTTTGGGGCTAAAAATACCACCCAAAACACTTTTAAAGTGGATACATTGCTCAATCCAGCCCACAGCTCAGCTGCACAGTTGTGCCAGCATAGAAGGCATACCAACAAATACTAACATGTCCATTGCTATCATAGCTCATTCCTTTTACCCATCAGTGAATTGTGTCTCTCTAAATATCTCTTAAGTGTAACACTTAAGAGCATTTTCAGTATGGCTCATTGCATTTATTACGTTTCCTACTTTAGACAGCATAACACCATCTAATTTGTGTAATGCTAATTGCTTCCCTTGCTATCTTCCCCTCAGAAACTTAGTTCACCTAAGTCAAATGAAGAAAAGTCAGAATACTGGCTCCACTGCAAATTACTGTCAAAGCTTCCCTTGAACTTCAAACAAGTCACAATTTTATTCAGTTTGTAAATATTCTTATGCTCATGTAACTTGTACACAGCTGTCATCTCCACTTCCCTGTCTACCTTTCCTCATTAACATTTTATTTAGATATCAATGATACTGTTATCAGCACAAAATGTAGCAACACTGATCTTCATTGATACACTGTTATCTCAAAACACTCGTACCTCTTAATAGCAGAAAAGAAAACTGCCTGACAACAGTGTGCCAGAAATGAAGGATTAACCTAAGCGGCAGCAAAGATCAAAGAAGTATTTTTGCAGATTAGTTACATAAAAGGAAAATAGAAAATTTATCTGTAGGAGACAGAAGTATCTAGGACTGAATTGTTTACAGGCACAAGGAAAGGTTCTCACAGCAACATTTACAGAGAAGGAGAAAAGATGTGTATTTATGGTGGCATAATAATTCCTTTATTAAGGAAAAGGGAATCCAGATGCCTACCAGAAAGATTAAGATTTGAACAACCTCTTCCACAAGACATTGTTAAATATCTGTAATTACATGATTTGTGTATCAGCTTGGTTCTGGATTAACCACAGTTACAAGGATGTGTAATTTAAAAGAAAATGCTATTTGCGCTGAAGACATATGCCTGGAAACATTGCACAAAATCCTTGCAAAGATTATTCCAAAGGAACACTATCATATCAAAAATCCTTATTTACAACATTGCTCACAAATCAATTTTAAAAGGCAAAGACTCTTAAGAGGCAATCTTATTTTCAATATACATTATGCTATTCTGGTTTGTGTGTTATTTATGGTCAGAGAAGTCATGAGATTGATTTTTACTTTGGAGCACTTCCACAGCAGCACAAGAATATTAGCATGACATAGAGCTTTATTCCAGTGTCTTTATTCCAGGTCTAGAAGGTCTGTTTTGATCGTTCACAGTTTAGATCCTTGTTTGGGGCAGCTATCTCTCAATACTTGAAATCTGCTCTGTCCATTGGGTCTCCCTTGAATTTCTTTTTCTCTATGCAACACCACTCTTCAGTTTCTATCACAGACATCCACCCTGGATCTCATTTCTCTGCCCTATGCCAGCATGCAGTGTCTTTCTTGAACTGCAACAGAGTGGGCAGAACTCAGCTGAAGGCCTGCTTCAGACACTGAAAAGCACTGATGCAGGTTTTTATACACAGAAAAAATAGGCTGCCACAGCATGCACCACTGCAAGGGGTGATAAACATTCCTGTGTAAGTTTTGTACATTTCCGATGATTTTTTCCTGGTGTAGGAAAAACTGCTTGAAAACTAATACAACCAACTGCTTGAAAACTAATACAAACAACATTCTGAGTCTCCTTTGTCTCTACAACAACCAGCAAAGTGTTGTATACCTGTACAGTACAACCTGCTAGGGCAGGCTTCAGGAGACCTGTAGTGGTAGCTGCCTTAGGAGAGGTGTGGTAGCTACAGCTGCAGAGAAAAGCAGCAATTCCCACTCTGTCACTGTTCTAATCCCCAAAATTTGCACTGATCCTCTCCATTCCTCAAAGCCTGGATCCCTGTAAGACCTCGTGCTACAGAGCACAAAATTCATTTTTCCTCTGCTGTGGAAATACTGTGACCCCATTTGGCTGTACTTAGCCAAGCTGAGCAGACAATACAAGGATCCCATTCACACATCCTCCCAGCACTGTCTGACTTCTTCTGACAACATGATATTGACTCAGGACATGGCAATTTTCTGCAAAATTGCTCATCTTACATTATTTTCATTACTAATCAGCTCTCAGAATGAAGAAGAAACATTTTTAATCTGATAATATAAAAAACCACAAACATCTGTATCTTTTAGCTATGGATCCTAGGCTTTACCACATCATATTTTAGAGGTCTAAATTACATGGTAGTGCCTTATTAAGTTTTCCCATTAAGAAATACAATTATGAGATCAATTTGCTCATTCAGTAATGTCCATAGACTGATTAAATATATCTATGTTTTTAAATTATGCTTATGAAGCTAAGAGAAAAGATCTTTAAATTATTCTTTTTCCTTGTAACAGCATGTTCTTTAAATGTGTACAAGTTCAGTAAGAGCAAAGAAAAAACCTGGAGTGCAAAAATAGCAACTCTACATGTCTCATCACAACCATTTTACCTTCCTTCCCTGCCATTCCCTCCCTCTAGAAGGTATTCATAATTCTTCTGTCTCAGACTCTCCTATATTCTTATTAACGTTGTGTTTCAACTAATTTGAAAAGCAGACACCCAAATGATACAATAAATTAAGTTATGAGAAGGCAAATCTGCTCTCCATGCAGGGCCTGAGAACAGATTTGTGAATCTGCTCAGTGTTTAAGGATAAGCCTGACTCAATGCAATCATATGTTTTTAAAAGCCAAGATGTGTGCTTTAAATGAGCATGACCACAGGAAACAATTTCTCTAATTCCAGCCTTTTAAACACTTTTCCTTGCGTAATTTCATTGACCCACTTTCTACCTTACTTCTCCTGAGGGGTTCTGAGTTGTTAAAATCCCCGAAGTCACAGACACATTGTATATATCAGCAGTGAACAGCTTGGAAAGTCTAGAAATGAAAGAAAGAAAACAAGAGATGTTTATTTGCAGTACAGCTGCTGAGGAATAACCACTGTGCCTATGCACATAGTGGTTGTGTGACCAGCCATGGCTCATGGCTGCTGGCCAAGCAGCCTCCAGCCTTTTTCATGCTGTTCTACATGTCAAAATAACCAGGCTGTGGCTACACAAATAAGACGCATACTGTTGGGCATGGAAATAAACAAGTGGTGTAATAATAACTACCTGCACACCATTCTGGCACTCTGGCAGGTTGAGTCAATTCCATTTCAATGAAAATATTATTTTACAGATTTTCAACTAGCTCTGAGTTTTTGTGATATTTTCAGTTCATTTGTTGAACTCTATTAGCAGTTTACATATAACACAAGTTACATGATGAAAATAAGTCTTTAAAAATACTTCATTGCAAAATTATATGCATAGGAAACAAAAATAGACATTAACCATGAAAATGTCTTTGAGGCATTCTTAAACTGTGGTCTCTCTTTGGTTTAAATGTTTATTTCTATCGTCTATTAATATGGATGGTCAATTTAAGTTTTATATTTAAAAAAGTGAAATCATTACTATTGAACAGAATTCTTTGTGAGGCTAAAATTATAGTCAGGAAACTGTTTTTGCCTAATAAAGCCAGCTGATTGCTCAGCGTCTCAGACACCAAGTGACAATCCTGCTTGTCCAGACTCACTACTGAGGAAAATGGATATTATGAAGGTAAGAACAAATTAAACATTTGTATAACAGAACTTCTTGGGAAATTGGCTTGAGTGAGCTGTTGAGGTAAGCCAGTGGTGGGAAGGAGGGAGGTGGGAATGACTTTTGCCAAAGGATTTCAAGGCCAGGCTGTATGAGGCTCTGAGAAACCTGGTCTAGTGGAAGGTCTCCCTACCCACTGCAGGGGTTTGGAATGAGATGATCTTTAAGGTCTCTTCCAACCCAAACAATTCTATGACTTACTATTTAAAATGGTATGTCCCTGAAAATCACTAAGTTTTAATGTGAAGATGCTCTGTTGGCAGTTTGCTCCAATGGTCAGTCAGACTCACAAATGTGTCTTACATATTTGAATCTGTCCACGGCTCTTGTTAAACCTTCCTTCACTAACTTCAGAGCTTTTTTGTGCTTTCGTTTCCCCTCTGTACAGGCACTCATGCGATATGGCCAAGTCACCACCTAGTGTTCTTCTTTTGCTAAGTTGGAGCTACTTACATATTTGACCTTGCAATTATTTAAAGCATTTTTTTTCCCACACCTTTGGCAGGTCTTTTTACGGCACCTTTTCCAGTGTTTCAACATCCTATCAAAAATGTGGGTTTCAAAAATGGTACAATGATCACACTGCTCTGCAGTGCTGAGGAGTGGCAAAGTGGCACAGTCATGCAATATAATTAACTTTAAAAAGGCCTCAGAGACTCATAAGGAGCTATGTTCAATACAATAAATCAGGACCAGGTAGGTTGTATTGGAGTAGTTCTGCATGGAATGTAGATGCTTTCCTCACTCCAATGTGACCAGCTCATGGAATGGGATACACCACACCAGAGAGCTGATGTCCTTCTGCTGGAGGCATCTCTGCTCTTCTATGCCGCTTCCTCAGGCTTCTCCAAGAGCCACACGGGTGTGAGCAGGCTGGGGGTCCTGTGTGGAAGTGTCACACAGTGGATGACCCCTGGGGGCAATGGAAGTGACAAGAGCAGGACAATCACCTCCTTAGCCTGGCTGGGGATGCTTTGCTTGATGCCAGCCTTGCCCTGGTAAGCATTGCACTGACAGCTGCTCAAGGGAGGGGACTGTCCTTCTCTGTTCTGCCCTGGTGGGGCCACACCTCGAGTTCCACGGGCAGTTTTGAGTGCCACAATATGAAGGATATCCAAACGAGGGCCACAAGGATGGCAAGGGTATGGAAAGAAGCCTTATGAGGAGCTGCTGAGGCCACTGGGTTTGTCCAAGCTGGAGGAGACTGAGGGGACATCTAGTGGTCTTCAACATCCTCATGAGGGGCAGCGGAGGGGCAGACACTGATCCCCTCGGCAACCAGTGACAGGAGCCGGGGGAATGGCATGGAGTTGTGTTAGGGGAGGTTTATGCTGGATATCAGGATAGGGTTCTTCACCCAGAGGGTGGCTGGCCGCACGGCAGTGGTCCCAGCACCAAGCCTGAGTTGAAGAAGCGTTCTCAGGCACACAGTGTGATTCTTGGGGTGTGCTGCGCACAAGAGCTGAGCTCAATGATCCTCGTGGGTGCCTCCCAGCTGCGGAAGGCCTGTGATTTGTGAACCCCCATCACCTCCTCGCCGCCCGCCCAATGCCCGCGGCCCCTCAGGGACGCCGTGGGGAACGGGGGCGGGAGCGGCGCGAGGCACCCGCCCCGTGCAGGCCCCGCCTGCCGGACCATAGAGCTGGGCCATAGAGCCGGGCCATAGAGCTGGGCCATAGAGC